>JAIUZE010074756.1:0-60531 GCA_022085475.1 Heliosperma pusillum | reverse complement strand
GATTTTAATGCTTGATGCTTGTCATGACTAATGTGTGGATAGTTCATGATATGTGATGGTGTAAGGTTGAATGAGTTGGCTAAGACTTCTTAACCCATTAGCGATTTAATCTTTTGAATTTAGGAGTTTGAATGATGCCTTGAGTTGTAAAATGCTTTTGAGGTTAAGTGACTTCTTGTGGATTCTAGTTTATGTGTTAGAGTATAAGCTTGGTGAAAAAGCATTTGGCTATAGTTCTTGGATTTAAAGATATGATCTTATCTTATGGTATCGGAGACTCGTTTGAAGTAGTAAGGTTTCGTTATAAGTTGAACCATATTACTTGAGGATTATAGATATGAGCGAGATTCAATGTTGTAAACTATGATGGAAATACCTTGGGACGTTAATGTTGATGTCTGACTTGAGGTTGTACTTTGTTAATAATGAACTCGTGGGCTATATGATGTTGATAATGACGTTTTGTTCGGTGTTCTACCTTGTGGGCTGTAGGAGTTGAAAAGAGATTAGTATGAAGAATTCGTTGTTAGTTCTTCGGTTTTAAAACCTTTGAGAGTGTGTCAAATTTTGGAATTTAGAGAATGTTACTATGCTTAAGTTGCAATTCCGAAATTGGGATACCGTGTTATATGAAAGGGCGGATGAATTGGGTTGTAATCGATTTGTTAAATCTAGGTGTACCTTACTTTGATGATTGTGGTACGATGGTCCCTTGTAAGAGACCTTTGTTTGGGATGTGTTGCTTTACTATCACCCTAAGTCTGAAAGGAGAAATTTTGTGGATTAAACCTTAAACCTTTACTCGTGCCATCATTCCTTTTCATTTCCATTCTTGAATATAGGTCATGATTGTGTTGAGGGATTACAATATAGGTCATGATAGCTCAACGAATTACCTGCCTGATTGTGTTGAGGGATTACAATATAGGTCATGATATATAGGTCATGATAGCTAGTTGCTATATAGGTCATGATAGCTCAACGAATTACCTTAAACCTTTACTGATTGTGTTGAGGGATTACAATATAGGTCATGATAGCTCAACGAATTACCTGCCGGTCACCTACTCACCTGCGGAAGTTTGGTTCTTAAGTTGGGATTACAATATAGGTCATGATGAGTCTAGTTATGGGCATGTTTGGTTGATTGGATATTATGTAATTATACATAAGTATGTTATGTAGGTGATGGATTTATGAAGGATCAACATGTGCATACTTGTGATTGCATATTGCTCGCAGAATAACTTACCGGTAGGGTTTCCCTACTCTGTACTTGAATGTTGTTCATTGTGATAAGATGTGTTACTGTGATTATTGTTTTTTTTTTATGATGATGTGGTGTTCGGATATTAGCTTACCCGAGTTTGCCTTTCGTAGCTCTCCCGCTCGAAGACTGATGTGCACATTAATGTTCCGGGACTCTCACTATGGTGAGATGGAATTTCGATGTCCAATGCTGCGGTCCAGAATCAATAGGTGGTTTTGCAGATCAGGGGTAGTAGTCAGATGCTGCTGAGGTGACCGCTGCGGTACGCCTCCGGTTTCTGTTACTTTTTATTGTCTTGTACATTGACCGGCGTATCTTGTTACTAGCCATGTTTAATGTTTTCAAAACTGCCGTGATCCATTAAGGAATGGTGAGTACGTGACCGGCAGGTAATTCGTTGAGCTCGCGTTGGGGGACTTTATGGGATTGTCATTGATGAGTCACAACTTCCGCAGTCATTAGTTATCATAAACATTTACTTTAATTTGATTAGTTTGGATAATTGTTTACGACGGTGTGTCGTCAGTATTTGGAATAATGTAAGTTTCGTTAAACTATAGATTTAATAAGTAATGCTCTTTTATGGTCTATTTGATATGTACTACCTCGGGCAACCGAGATGGCAGCATCCCGATATACTAACGAGGTCTTGTAAGGCTCTTTGATATATATGGGGGTGTTACAATAGCGAGAGTCATTCTAGACATAGAATGCTAAGGAAACGAATCCTATTGTCTATGTCATTTTTGCTTTCTGCTCATTTGATATGGCATGAAGACTAGAACGGTTTCAAATTTTTCGCAATAAATTGGTGGCGACTCCTTCAAATGCTGGCTTGTTTGAACCTTTCATCGGTTTCTAATCCTTTCAAGTCGGTTACAAACCCATGGCGTGTCCTTCCTCTCACTGGGAGGGCTCCGTAGGTTGATTGTCGCCACGAAGTGGTGGCGCGCGGGTTGCATTGTCCACAGTTTGGCGACTCCGCCGGGGATGATACAATTAGACTTAGTCTAGTGTTACGCGTGGTGAAACTTGAACAAGGTTGGAGTTTAAAGTTACATTTCGACAATATTGGTTCGCATTCGCGGTCTTCCTAGACTCGCATTTCTAGCCTTACTAGGCTCTTAACCAAACCTAAACTGATCAATTGTCCCGTCTCGATGGAACAAATTCATATTTGTCTTATAGTGGATGGATAGCGATTGATGTCAAGCATATTATGGTACCTACTCTTGTTTGTACTATGGAATTTTACTACTCACGCGATTGGAACTAGGAAACGGCCTTACTTATGTTGGCACGTCCTCTCCACAATCGGGGTTTGATAGCTTGGTGTGTAAACCCACCCTATATCCAAAATCCCTTATTGTAAAGAGCATTAAGCATACCGTGATAAAGCTCATTTGTGTATATATACATGCTATGTGCTAAATCAAGTCAATTACATGTCCAAACATCACATTTTGTAAAAAGAAATAATGTCAAAATTATTGTAAATTAGGATTCCTTTCTAGAATATCTATTATCAGAAAATAAAAAACCTCAAAAACAAATTCAAATATTTCAACAAAAAAATTGTTTTATTTCAAAAAAAATTTCAAACATAATATAAGGAATATAATATCAAATTCAAGCAATCTTAATTAATTAATATTAGATCGATTCTTAATTAATTAATATTAGATCGAGTCTTCCCTAGTCAAACTCCATCGGGCTTAAAACCAATCTTTCCTAGCTTATTAGTCAAAATCAAATCAAGTCATTTCCCTAGTCGAAACTCTAGCGGCTTTAAAATCCGTCTTCCTTTACATTTATGGGTCATTAAAATGTCGAGTTTAAAATTCAAAGGCGTCACGCCGTCATTTTGAACCCCTATCCCAAAATAATGGGAGCGTCACTTTAGCACATCGAATCACACGCCCAAATCCCAAACACGAGACTCAACGAGCCTCAATTTAAAACCATCTTCTCCAAAATTTCAAGAAACCTCTTGGATATCATACATATATCCGAGCCTATAAGTAAATCGAGTCATCCAAGTCCAATGGCGTGACGCCATCGACATTGGACCCCTGAACCTGTGAATAAGGTCTTTGTCTAGGCATCATTCTCTCAAAACCAACACTCGAGCCTGAAGTCAAAAATCTGGGTACCAACAAGAGGATTTGGTCACGGTTCCTTTCAAACTCACTATCCCGTCTTCACAATGTGTTCTTTTATTTAGTTTGCGAAATCCCATATCAAATCGAGTTATAACGCGTGTCCTTTTACCTTCGATAGGGATCTTATCACTCTCATACAAAGTGTTACATAGGACTCATCCATCAACATGTTAACCATCGAGGGGATAAGTTCCGTAGTAATGAAGCTTCAAGTTGTTGTCAAAGACTTGAGCACCCGTATAATCAATCTAGAAAACCAAAAGGGAGTAGAGAAAATGTCACCACATCTTTAGATCCCAAAACAAAGTTATAATCGCCAGGCACCTAGAACAAACATGGTTTCATCACGTATGAAACCCGATGAGAAAGAAGGACATAACCTCGTGGTAACTCGACTAAGAAGGTCGGGACGAGCTCGTAGATCATTTTCCGACCTTGGCTTAACCTACGTAATAGATTCACGAAAGGCTAATTTCCCAAGGCAAATTAAAGCCTATACGTTCAAATCCCGATCCTGAGAATATACTACCTAGGTAGAAAAGAGACGCCTATTGTGCATACCATCGAGGTAGGGGCCCTGATACATAGGAATGTGTTTGATTAAGTAATTTTATTAAAGACATGATCGAGAGTGGTAAGTTACCATTTCCCGTCTTCACAAACTCAAAGCCCATCCATTTAAAGAAGATGTGGTTCAAGAAATTCCTCGACCTGACAATCTCTCAGAAAATATAAATGGGCATTTTGTCTTGAATCCTATAATCACCACACATCCCTCTTATCCAAGGATCAAGATTGCAAGAGGCAACGTCATGAAGCCTTCACTAGCAAAGTCCAAAACTCTTCCAAGAATATTCACCAACTTAGGCATAGCTTATGTCTCTGTTTTGAGCAAATTATCCTCTTTGGGTTTTCCACATCCTATTAGACAAACCCTATCTCCAAAAACAGATGAGCTACACCGATTTTGGAATGGAAACACATATTGTCGATGCCATAGGGGTAGAGGACATGACACCAAAATGTGCTACAATTTCAAACACACTATACAGGATTTATGTCTCGCTCTTAACCAATTAATCCGAAAAGGATGAACATTCCACCACTATTTTGGTAAGAAGAAGGAAGACTTACTTGCATATACCCAATAAAATATAAGAGGAGATTGCACGAAGTGAAGAAGCTCCAACTGAGGGTTCAACTCTAACTCTTCCATTTTTGGAAAACTAGTAGCTTTTCACGAGCCTTCATTTCCCCCAACAAGAGATCAAATCAACTAATATTTCCCGGGTAAGCTTTAACTACTTTTTCGTCGGAGATCATATAGATGTAGGAGCACGACTAACTTAGCTTCGATGTCTTCTTTTTCCGAGGAGAGGTCATTGTAGCTAGCGAGTTCCCCAACAGGATCCAGAAGCGCAACAAAGTCACCTTCATCATGTTTTACAACAGTAGTTGGATACGGCCAGCTCAACCTAGAGGACTGACAAAGTCAGCTTCATACCATATTTTGCGAAGACATATGGATGGCCTTTTTGTAGGGGGCCGTTTTTCGTTCCCAGAAGCGCGACAAAGTCAATTTTAAAGCATGTTTTACAAAGATAGATAGATGACCTTTGGGCAGGAGGCCGATTTTGTAACACCCCCATCTAACAAAAAGCCTTAACAAGGCCTTCCTTAATAAACACGGATGTTATCATCTCGGTTGCCCGAGGTAGATACTATCAAATAGACAATAATGCAACAACATTTATTATAAGTAAACTTTAAAGTGACTTCATTGTCATAACCAATAATAAAATAAGGTCTCAAAAAAAAAGGTACTCAAACTAAACTGATCATCTAATGACTAAGAACACAGCGGAAGCTAGACTCATCATCAACGACATTCACTTCATTCCCATGTCTGCTCAAAAAAATACTTGCTAGACTCGTGGTCACCATTCCTCATGGATCACAACAGTTTTGAAAATAAAAAAGGGGTCAATACCGTCACACATCAATCAACGCATCAATAATAATCAACAAACACAACAAAATAGCCAATATCCAGTGACCATTAACCAACAACAACTCCAACCACCAGTAACTGAATTCTCGTCGAAGCGGTCACCCTTGCCAGCGTTAGACTGCAGATCTGAACGTCGTACCACCAACCGATGTCAGACCGCAGCACTGGACATCAAAAGCCCCTCTCATCGCAAAGAGAGTTCCTGGAATATTAATGTGCACATCCTCCTCGTGGCAAGAGAGCCACGAGAGGAGAACTCGGGATGTGGAACCGTCTCCCGACCGGACCACCAAAATAGAACCAATAATCATCACAACACTATCACAACCACCATCACCATAATCATCATCAATAATCAAGGTCACGATATCATAAACAAAAATCAATACCAATACATCATCAACAAAAATTATCAACTATATCACAAATAATCAACAATATGAAAGTACTGAGTTGGGAAATCCTACCTCAAGGCAAATTCCGCAATAATTCCGCAATAACTCAATCATAACTAGAAATCTTCCTCTACGAATCATCCTCCTAACAACAAGTATTAGTCTAATTCAATAACAATCCAATTTCTTATCCCAAAATAGATCAGGGTTTCGCGACATCAATACTAATTGAAATAGGAATAGGAACACTTACAACTAGATCGATGCTAAGAAATGACTCCGACGAACAATCAATGGCAATCACAGGCTTAGTGATTAATGAGGATGATTAGGGGAGGTTTAGAGTGTTTAAGAGATTTTTAGGGTTTTAAAAGAATGTTTAACGGATGGATTAATAAATAACCCCCTTAATCAGCATAATTCAAAACCGCTCGAAAAACCTGTCAGACTGATGCACTCGGTCGAGTGCACAAAAAACTCGGTCGAGTGCACAAGACACTCGGTCGAGTGCCACCTAGGCAGAAGGCTGCCTAAACGACACACTCGACTACTCGGCCGAATTACATCTACTCGGCCGAGTACAAATACCACTCGGTCGAGTACATCCTACTCAACCCAGTACCAACTAACCAGAATACGGAAAAATACAAGTTTTCTTTCCCAAAACCGCAACAAAATCAGTTTTAAACTATATTTTACGAAGACAGACGGACAGGCTTTTGCAGAAGGCTGGTTTTCGCAAATTCCCAGAAGCGTGACAAAGTTAGCTACAACCCATTCATACAAAGATAAACGGATAGCCTTTTGCAGAAGTCTGATTTTCGCATGGTCCCAGAAGCACAACTAAGTCAGCTTTAACCCATTTTTAAGAAGACAGATGGCTGGCCTTTTTGCAAGACGCCGGTTTTCGTTGTTTACACAAGTTCACTTCATGAAGTTATCTTCTTGAGTGAATGTCTTGTAGCAATAGTATTTCCCACTGAGTTCACCAAAATCCTTAAGAGAAAGTCTTCACACAAATCTTCAGTCTATCTCTCACAAAAAACAAAAATCATTCAATTCAGAGAAACTCCCCACAAACCTTTAGTTCATATATCAAGAAGATCCTCTCAACCTCTTCTTCCAAAAATTCTGAGGAGTTCCTTTCCGTTCTCTTCAGGCAATTTACCTTCAGTTTCTTCGGAAATAAAAGTTTTCAGATAACCCTTAAGTTAATCTTTTAAAAAATTCCAAATCTTTCAGTATCTTTTCATTTACTCTCTAGAGTTAGCCTTCATAGATATTAAGAAGAAAGTTCTTCAGAGATCGCATCGCCCCAAATTATAGCTTTAAATTTCTTCAAATAAAAAAAATTTGTTGAAGCGCCTTCAGTCCTGTTTCAACTTAGGGGTGTTGCAGGTATGATTTCTTCTTATGGCAGGCGGGCTTCCTTACACCATAATCCAGGTTGTAATTTTCGATTAACCTGGGGGCTATAATTTGAAGTTTTTGTTGTTCAAGTCTCATTAGAAGTGAGGGCTCTGTAGACACCTATGTTTTACACTCGTGTCGCACCTCCCAAAAATCGCTCATGAAGAATCGGACAACATGTTTAGCATATATCGCAATTTTATTACATTTGTTAAATCGGATAATAAAAGGTAAATCAAAAACTTGTGTCAACCCATGGATCGCGCCAATACGGTCGTTTTGACCGTAATTATAGTCAACTCCGAGTCCGGGGGAAAAATCAACATTAAATTTGGGGTCCATCTCTTTCCAGACGGAATATTTCAGAAAACGTAAAGATAATATTTTATGGTTTTAGTGTTTGACACGTATACCCTATGTCAAAATAAAAAAGATAAAACTTTGTCCTGAATCCCCACGGAGTGAGCAAACACGCGTTTTCTTGTCGGCGAAGAAGCGCGCCTTAGAAAGGACGCATCAAGTGATGTGCCCCTTCTAAGTGGCGCATAATGTGTTGCGCCTCTTATAAGTGGCGCGAACTGCACTGTCGTGTCTTGGTTTGACTTTGCTTTTGTTATGCTATAAATAGAGGTCTTGGGCCTCATAATTCAGCACGTGGGTGTTCTGCCCCTTCTTTTATCTCTCTTTCCATTCTAGACTTTGCTATTGGCTCATCGGCAATTACAAGGTTGATCATTGGGCCTTGTTATCTCGATTCATATCGAGTCTCCTGCCTCGTTTTGCATAGACCAACCAATTCTACCAATTAGACAATTATTTACACTTTATTTACAACTAAAACCCTTGACATAAGTCTACGAGTTACCACTAAAAACCGACGTTAGTTAAATCTTGCAACGCTAACATGTAAGTCTAAGGGTGTAAAAACCTTCTTTTAGTTTAGTTTTGTATTATTTACGTTTATTTATATATATCTCAGTCATATAAACCCGAAAAAAGTATTTTTAATCAACTTTTTGTTATAACAGAAACGAGAAAGAACAAATAAAGTACAATAGATACGTTAACACACATAATTTATGTGGTTAACTAACAGTGTGTTAGCTACGTCCACAGGCCAGAAGAGAGGAGAGTTTTATTAATGTTGAGGTGTATTACAGAGTTTTCAGATTCAGAGTTCAGATTGTTATGATAGAATAACTGTTAGGGTTTGGCTTAGAGATTTTATATACTACTCTCTAAGACCTAATACAAATTCCCCGCATTGTCACTCGAAGTGGCAACTAAACTGATTCCAGGCATTATTGAAACAGTTTTAATCAAATTTAACCTTCACAACACTCGAGGAGGCTTATAAGTGACGCATACAGTTGTGCGCCTCTTCTTAGGCTCTCGTGAGTCTGTTTTCCCAAATCAGACTTTAAACCCGTCTCGGATCATTAATAAGTAGGCTCTGTTTGGCAAAACTAGCTGAAAATGTAACTGAAAACTGAAAAGTTAGCTGAAAACTGAAAAGCTAACTAGAACCTGGAAAGATTACTATAAATGTAGCTGAAAATGAAGAGTTAATAAGGTAGCTGATTATATAAAAAGTTGTTTGGCAAACTAGCTGAAAATGTAGCCAATTTTGGTGAAATGACATAAACGGATATGATAATAATTAAATATTATTGATTTAAGGGGTAAAATAGGAATATAAAACCATTTCAGGTATCTGAAATCCCAAATGCTACTCTAGGTAGCATTTCATTTCAGGTAACTTATTTGTTTAAATAAGCTACTTGCCAAACACCTTCAGAAAAATAAGGCACCTGAAATTTTGGTCAAATAAGCTACCTGAATTGTCTTGCCAAACAGAGCATTAATTGTGACAACCCTCGCGAATGCGGAAATATAAAACATACAAGCATGTGAATTATATAGCGGAAAATACGGTATTTTAAAAACCTTTATACATGCAAGATAGAAAAATACGAGGAGTGTCAAAATATTACAAACTAAATAAAAATACCACAAGAGACGTAGTCTCTCAAAGTGTTAACAAAAGACAAAGTAATTAGCAACTAGCTAAACAACGTCTAGAGGTGTTTCATCCAGGGACAACGCCCGCTAGCTCACACCCGAACCCAAAATAGCATAAGCAAAAAGCCATCCATGCAAGCAACCTGTTCATTCATGAAAAACATGAACGCCACAATCAGTGGGGAGTAACTCCGGGTTCTCCCAGCCATATCACATTAAACGTACATAGAAGGAAATACAAAAGTAAAGCATGCATACATATAGATATACATGTGAGATACGATAAGAATAGATAGGCAATCCAATATATAAAGATACGATCATGTGGAAATCAAATCCGAAACCATCATGTTATTCAAAGACTCGGGAAGACACTCTTAGGCAACCGAATACGCTCACTAGGGCTTGCATCTCACCGTTAGCGGTATAAGTTTGATAAGATTGAGACTCGACAGACAACCAAGTCAAATCATGCGATGATCACAATAAATCCAACATATTATCATCCATTCACGAACCAAGACATTGACGGTGTCCAATCATGCAATGACCATGAATAATATCATGAAATCACGCATTCAAAGACGATGACACGACGACATCTCTCACGGTAAATGAAACGCACTAGCATCGTGTACATGGCAAGTATGATTAACAGGCATCCACGAGATAAACATTTCCCTGAACTCATACACGATCAACATTTTCGTATATGTAGACTAATTTCCTCCTGGTAGAACGACGATAATAAATACCCGGTCCTAGTCTAAATCTGGCCAGAATCCGAATCCCACATTTTCCGGTTCGACATGCGATAAACGTTTCGCATCCAAGACTCGGTCTTACAATATATATGCCGAGTACCCCAAATTCGGTAGATCAATTCACGAAAGAGGCGGAAAAGAGCTCAAGTCTCATAACAAGCGGTACGCTACATGCAAATAACACCACCTCGCAAGTACACAACATTTGACGGCCCGGGTCAACGCATAGCGTTCAACTCCCAACAACGTCGTCGTATGCCCACTAACACATGCATTTAAGCAGTAGGATACCTCTCCGTTCCGACATTCCAGCCTTACGAACGGGAAGGTAGCCAAGGAAATGAGAGTACAAAGCACAAGACAAAATAGTGCTCAAACCGTAACATTTGTGAAAACCGACTCAAATTGGGAACATACCAAAAACCGTCACAAAGTATGAGAATAGGGAATCATATAAGTTTACATATGATAAACATGAACCAATACATGATACATAAGCATTAGAACAAGTTTAGGAAGCATAATGAATAAAAACATAGATCACCTCTCCAAAACAACATTGTTTGGAAACCAACGAAAACAAGGGTCCACTTCAAACAGTCATAACTATAGTTCTAGACATGGGAATGCAGAAATTCCAAGTGGAGGTGATAGCTTATCCTCTTATGGTTCCAACGAGATGTTACACGCCCAAAACAAGCAAGTAACAAAGGAGATATGATCATTTTACGAAAAGGGGTCAGTGCAGTGAAACGGTCGTGACTTGTATTTCACGACCGTGAGATGTGTTACCAATTCACCCGAGAACCTTCAACATAAATTCAATCCTTTTATTTTCAATTCTCATAATCTACTTCTATTAACTATCAACAATCAATATTTATCATCAACAATCATCAACTAACAACAATCATCATCACTATCATAATTCCTAGGCTTTCTAAATGTATTCTAAATACGAACTCTAACATGGAAATCATGTAAAACACGTAAATGATACCGAGTAACCCTTCACCGTTACCTTTTCGCGTCTTTAAACGGTTTCTAAACCTTCCTAGTCTCCACCTACATACAATTAGATAATAAAAGATGAATATCATTCACCTTGAGAAAGACGGATAATTTAAAAAGCGAGAAAGACGGTACTTTTATTACCAATACGGATAGAGGAAGCTAAGAGGGGAAGAATAAGACGAACTTACGCGAATTTGAGCGAATAACGAAGAAGTAGCGACGAATCTAAGACGGATCAAAATGGAGGCAAGGTTTTTGGTGTTTAAGGTGAGGAAGAAGAAGATTGAGTTGTGTGAATGAATTAGGTCAAGGAGTATGAGGAAGTATAAGTAAAGGGTGAGTCAGAAAAGTCAACGAAAGTCAAAGGCGGCTCAAAAGTCAAGAAAAGTCAAAGACGACTTAAAAGTCAAGAAAAGTCAAAGACGACTTAAAAGTCAAGGAAAGTCAAACTCGCCTTAAGACGGGATTCTCATGGAATCTCGCGGAAATTCCAAATACGAACTCAGAAATTTTAAATTCGACTCGAAAAATTAAATTTACGATTAAAACTAAAATTCGCTGAAAAGTATCCGTAAAATATTTTTACTAGAAAAATAGGGTACATTTCCGGGTGTTACATTAATATTAACTTGTTTGTTGTGGGAAATATGGATATTGATAGCCTAACTTGTGTTAGCATATCGTTTTCCAAACACATTTCAAAAAACCATCTTTTTAATTTTCAATAATCAATACTTAAAAGTTAAATCGTTTCTTTTATTTATTTTTGTTTTCTTATTTTATTTACCTAGATTAGTCGTAAATAACAATAAAAATCGATTTCTAATTAAGAAACATAATGAATTGCTCGGATATGGCAATCAAGAATACATCCTTAGAAGGTACGCAACATATGTTGCGCCTTGTCGAAGGTGGTAGTCTAATCATCCTTTTTTTCCAGCAAGGTTCTTTGATTGACCTAGGTCAAACAGGCCCTTAGAAGGGGCGCATGACTTGCTGCGCCCGTGTTATGGTCCTGTTTACCCATGTTTCTCAACTGCCAAGACGTAAAGCCTTCCTTAAAGTTTTAATCGACTACTAATCATATTATCAATTATTTTCATACGTAATTAGTCTTAATTAATTATTTTCTAACTTATATATTTGTTTTATTTTATGTTCCCTTTTGTTTTGAGTCGGGTTTATAAAATGGACATTTATATCCTTTTTTAATTCACATGTAATCAACCATAAATCAACTTCGACATTTAATTCCTAATTTTCTAACTAACCGACTTAGTTTGTCTTACATGCTAGGTTTACAATAATGTGCATTCATTCTTTCATATAACCTTTAAAGTCAAGTGTAACGAATACAACTCCAATCATTAGTAGAGGCTTCAATGAGCGGGCGAGATTGGGTGTCTGATTAAAGGGATTCTCAATACGTACCCTCACCCCTTACTTGAAATCACTGCGAACATATGTGTTCAATGGGTATTACGAGAGTTATTCGAGACATAAAATGATAAGGGAACGAATCCTAGTGTCTCTGTCATCGTTGCTTTGTGCTCATTTGACATGGCGTAAAGAATCGAATGGTTTCAAAACGTTTTCGATCGGCTACAAACACATGACGTTTCCTTCCCATCATCGAGCGGGCTTCGTAGGTCGAATGTAGTTGCGATGCGATGGCGTGTGGGTGGCGTTCAACATATTCACATAGATACTCTCATAAACTCTCCAATTACTCCTTACTTTCTCATTAATTACTCATTAATCTTGCTCTTGGATTTGTTGACACGATCAATCTTATAAATTTTTCTTTTATCTTTTCCAATATTTGTAAGTCATCTTCATCCTTAATCTTGTGATTTCAATTCATTTTTTAAGTTAGGTTTAGAGTAAGTAGTTGATAATGTTAGTTAGATGTATTATTAGGTTAAGATTTATGTTATTAAGTTGAGTTATATATATTGTTTAGATTAGTTTATATTGGTTACCTTGAGTTAAATTATTCTTACTATAGTAGAATTTGGGGGAACATTTTATAGATAATAGAATTGTTGTTTAATATCAAAGTGTTGTAGATTATAGTTTAATGACTATTAGTATAGATTTTGAAGAAATTTAACCTAGATTATAGTTTATTTACTTGTTACCTTTTCTTCTGAATTCTTAGTAATTCTTAGAATTTAGTTTTATTTAGTAGTATTTATTAGGAATTCTTAGTAATTAGTAGTAATTTAGTTTTATTGTGTTATTGTAAATGGACACTTTGGAAAGAAGGACTTATACCTTTTCTTGTGAGCATTTAAATGTGATTGTTGTTCCTTAAAGCTAGTTTAATCCTACTTGGTTTATCTGTATGTGATTGATTGATGTAAATTATGATATGATTGTGAGATGTTGATTGGAGCTTGGGTCTTTGATTGTAATTGTGATATATTGGTGTTTGGAGGTAATTATTAAATGGAGCAGTTGCGAGAAATCGGCTCAATAGACTTTTTGAGTCACTCCTCATGGTTCCCGCCATGCAGAAGACAGTGCACGTGGTGTGTGATGACCTGGGTCTACGGGTGACCTGCTGAGATAGGGCTCATTGTGTCTACGGTGTGCCCTGGACGTGACAGTATGCTACTTTATAGCACCGTGATTGGTGGTTTTGTGCGCTACTTGATGGCATCGGTTATGTGTGATGATGATATGGAGATTGCATATGAGATTGCATGCCGAAAGGACTGTATTTTGTACCGTAAAAAGTATAGTGAATTAAAAGAATGCCCAAAGTGCGGTGAGTCACGATATAAGTGCGTAGACAATGGTAATGGTTGCAAGAAAGGGATTCATGTAAAGACGTTATGGTATTTACCAATAATACCAAAATTTAAACGTTTTTTTGCAAATAAAAAAGATGCGGAGTACATGTTGTGGCATCAAAAGGGCAGGAAGAAAGATGGCAAACTTAGGCATGTAGCTGATGCTCCCCAATGGAGAACAATTGATCGAACCTTTCCAGATTTTGGTAAAGAGCCCGGAAATTTAAGATTAGGACTTTGCACCGATGGAATTAATCCTTTTGGAACTTTAAGCACCCAACACAGTTGTTGGCCAGTAATGTTGATAATTTACAATCTTCCTCCTTGGCTTACCACTAAGAGCAAATATATTATGTTAACACTCTTAATTTCGGGCCCTAAGCAACCTGGAAATGACATTGACGTGTATTTGGCTCCTCTGATTGAAGACTTGAAACTCCTGTGGAATGCTGGGGTACGGGTGTTTGATGCAGCTACTAGCTCCTGGTTTCAAATGCATGCTATGTTGTATTGTACAATTAATGACTTCCCTGCTTATGGTAACCTTTCTGGATACCAACTGAAAACTGACAAGGGATGTCCGGTATGCGGGGATGACACTGAATCTGATTGGTTGGAGCATAGTGGTAAATATGCGTACATGGGAGGTCGGAAGTTTCTACATGAAAATCATCAATATCGAAGGAAGAAGAAGGCTTTTTTATGGGAAAACAGAGCATAGGAAACCCCTTTTGTTTTTGAGTGGGAAACAGTACTACGATCAAGTTAAGAATATAACTACAGATTTCGGAAAACCGTACGTACCTCCACCAGATGGAGTATATCATACAAAGAGGTCAATTTTTTGGGAACTTCCATATTGGCAACACTTGTATGTTAGGCATTGCATTGATGTCATGCACGTAGAGAAGAATGTGTTTGATAGTCTAATTGGAACATTACTCAATATTCCAAATAAGACTAAGGATGGAGTGAAAGCTCGAAATGACATGGCTGCTCGGGGGCGTATCGAGTTAAAACCAATTGAGAAGGGGAAACGTATCTATATACCACCATCTTGCACCACTCTTTCTAAGAAGGAGAAGATCGTTGTTTGTGAATCTTTAAAAGGAGTCAAGGTACCACATGGATATAGCTCTAACATTTGTCGTCTTGTTTCCATGAAAGATTGTAAGTTAGTAGGTATGAAATCTCACGATTGTCATGTTATGCTTACACAACTGTTACCAGTGGCCATCAGATCTGTATTGCCTAAGCATGTTAGGCACGTCATCACCAAGCTTTGCCTCTTCTTTAATTCAATCAATTCAAAAGATATCCATCCGGACATCTTGGATGAGTTGCAAGCTGATATTGTTGTGACTCTATGTGAAATGGAAATGTACTTCCCGATAGCTTTCTTTGACATCATGGTTCACCTAGTCATTCATTTAGTGCGTGAGATTAAACGTTGTGGTCCTGTCTTTCAACGAAACATGTGGGCGATGGAGCGAGAGATGGGTACTTATAAGAGACGAATGAAGAATCGTTATCGGCCTGAAGGTAGTATTGTCGAAGGAACAATTGCATGTGAGACAATCCAGTTCTGTATTGACTATATGGCAGATGTTGAACCTATTGGAATTCCCATATCTCGGCACGAAGGTAGACTATTAGGGAAGGGTACTCTAGGTAAGAAATACATGAGCGTGGACCGTGATTCTTTCCAGCAAGCACATTTATATGTTCTACAACATATGACAGAGGTTCATCCCTATTTAACCGAGCACCTAGATTTATTGAAGCAAAAAAATCCACATAAACGAGATGAATGGTTGCTGAATGAACAAAGTCGAACTTTTGTGGAGTGGTTTAAAGGTAAGGTGATGAATGAGTTGTCTAGACAATCTCATACTGTAAGTGATAACTTAATATGGTTAGCTTATGGTCCTAAATCGAACATAACATCATTTGAAGGGTATGATATCAATGGGTTTTGCTTTTACACAAGCCGGCAAGATGAGAAGAGTACAATGCAAAATAGTGGAGTGAGTGTTCTTGCATCAGCACAAGAATATGTGGGAAAGGGTAAGGATCTGGTAGACATCACAAGAGCGTACTATGGGAAGATTGAGGATATTTGGGAGCTTGAGTATGTAAGTTTTAGTGTACCCTTGTTTCGGTGTAAATGGGTAGATTGTGATAAGGGCGTCACAGTTGACGATATGGGATTCATTTTGGTAAACTTTAACATTGTTGGACATATACACGAACCTTTCATTCTTGCATCTCAAGCAAAACAAGTATTCTACATTGAAGATCCTTTAGATATGAGATTATCTGTGGTTCGTTATGGTAAAAGACGTATTCTTGGTGTCGAGGGTGTTGTTGACGAAGAAGAATATGATCAGCTTGATGAACTCCCTCCTGTTTCTGCCAGGCGTCCATCGGTTCAAGATTTACGTGATGAAACTTATATGCGTAAAGATCATGATGAGGGACTATGGTTTGATAACTCAAAATAGTTTATGGTTATTTAAGGTAGTCTTATTGTTTGTTCTTTTAATTGTACCATCTAAACATTTATCAGTTTTAAGTATTATTTTTATTTTTGGTATATACTAACTATTTTTCATAATTTATTTCCTAAGGTATATAATGGACAAGGAAGCCCCCTCGAGCAAAAATGACCAGTATAAGAAGCCCAAACGTAAAGGGAGAGGTGCAACAACCGGTTTAAAGGCCAAAGGACAAAATAACAGGCCTAAGCATATTAAATTTGATAAGTTCGGTAGGCCATTTGGAGCAGGGAGGTTAGCTTTTTCTAGAGATATAGGTGATATCGCCCGAAATAATATCAATATCACATATGAGGATTGGTTCAAATTTCCCGAGGGAATTAAAGATTCAATTTGGCAAGACATTAAGGTATACTTGTGGTGGCAGGTTTATCAATTATCAATCTGTTTTGGTGCTAAGCTGTAAAATTTCTTGTCTTTCTCCCTTGCCTTGCCCTTTTTTTTGTTATTATTTTGGGAGTAGAAAGTTGAACATTTGAGATAATTGTCGTAATTGTGTTAATTTTACCAAGGTTTTACACGATTGCTTGACTGATTTCTGCTTAATTGTATTAATTGCTCGTGTTGTTACTTGCTATTGCATAATTGTTTTGCTTGAATTGTACTGTCGATTGTTTGTTAAGAATCAATGTCGAGCTGTTGAATGGCTGTTCTTGGTTAGAAGCACGCCAGAAGTATGTTCTTGGATCACTAACTCTCACGTTTCATTTTATGGTTCAAAAAACAATGAACTTTTGCAAAAATCTGATAGTCATACAAAGTACAGAATTAGCTAAATGTTTGCTGTTAGATTTTCGTATGACTTGAATAATTGGCTTGTTGATATACAGTTCAGTGGCTAGTGTAGTTAGTCTATGTTTATGTTTTCTAATATGGATCGTAAGCGGTTATAATAAAATTGTGAACTTGTTGATCAACGACTTTAATCACAAGTTGAGCTCGTAAAGTTTTACTAAAACAATTATTCTAATAATATTGAGTCTAGTCCAGGGCTTTACTCATCATTTTTATCGAGCCGTAGAAAATTGAGAAGGCATATGTATTTCTAACACGAGGTAATAAATTAACACTAATTTGTGGTTTATTTAGGGAGCTTTTTGCATCGTTTTGGGACCTCATATTGAGTGGAAAAGAGTTGCCGACTTTAATGTCCTTATTGAAAATGTTGTCCAAGGACTAGGATTAAGTCCAAAGATTGAGGGAAAGTGAGGGAAAGTGCTCCAAAAGTAGGCTATCAAGCCAATCATATAAAGGGAGTTATATGAGCACCGTTCTTTGTGTTTTACTACTAATAATTATGCACCTATATTTGGCTGCTCCTCCTCACTATGGTGCATGCAAACTCTATTTTTGAACATGCGGTCTTGGTTAAAAAGATTGTGTAAAGTCATTAGCATAATGTAGATATAAATACTATTCTACAACTGGTTATAGCATAAGTTTACGGTAGACATAAATACTATTTTACAACTGGTTGTAGCATAAGTTTATGTACAATGTAACCATCTTGAAATTATTGAGTTATAACATAAAGTTGTTCAGTTATTTTACAAGTTATTGAGTTATTTTACAAATTTATTGAGTTTACTAATTATTTTTGTAAACTGAATAGCTAAATGATACTCCGTACCTGTTAAGTTACTCAATCTTTATCTTTCATTCAATTTGTGTGCTGTATTCTGCCTTTCTGTAGAGTTCACTCGTATCTTTGCAACTTCTTTGAGCTTTTATGTAGGAGGCTATGTGACTCAAACCCAATTAAAATAGTTTCACGCTATCTGGCAATGTGCATGAAATTTCAAGACTTCGTTATAAAAAGTAACGACTTACGAGTAACATAGGTTGCTGGAATAGCTTGTAATTTTTTTTCACGGACATCATGTGAATTGGTTTATGGTCTATTTATGCTATGATGGTGATCCTGCTGTCAAACTCCATTTTAGTTGATCTATTTTCTGTAGCATTTATTGTTTCTAAAACAGGCCGTTCCTAGAGTTGTTCTATCAGTTATCGTCTTTAGATGTACTGTTGTGTTTTAAGGTTAAGCTCTAAAATGTTATTGTCAGATAAACAAGTACAATCAGTGAGAAGAGGTCACTGAATAACTGAATTGTAGCTGCATTCATTTGTTCAAGTATTTTTTTCTGTTTTACAGTACAGTGAATTGTCAAGATTTGAGTGTTGACCTGTCAAACAGGTTTTTGAGTACAGTGAATTTAATCCTGACTACGTCCATGTCCAACGTCCTCCCTAAATGCTCTCCTACTCCCTGAACTACTCCTATTTTTAGGGAGCATTTATTGACTGAGTTTTGATCTATTATTGAACTTGTGCTTTTCGTGGTGTTGGCTCATTGCCTCCTTTTAATCCATGCCATCTATCCGTTCCTCTTGATATAGACTTAATCGCAACGTCATTAAGTGCCAATGTTAGCCTTAACAAGTTTAATTAAAAGATTATAATTTAATCAAGAGATCGTATTATCTTGAAAAGATAATACTCGTAGTTTAATACGAATAAAAAGTCTTATTTGTTTTCTTATTTAAGGATTTTGATTTGTCAATGCTTATCTTAATGTTAGGGGGATTTTTTTATCGCAAATTCTCATTGAAAACGGGCAATATCCGTCACAAGCTGAAGATGAATAGTGTCCCTATCAAAATATGCAAATGTGGAGGGCAAGTGGATCCCCTACTTATCCTCCCACTTGAATATTGTGAGAGAGACACTATCCGTGTTCAGCTTGTGATCGATTTTGTCCGTCTTAGCGAGCCGATTGTTATTTTATTAGACTTGTTCTAAGAGTTGTAACCACACGAGGATGATTTGTTATTATGTGATTATTCATTGATTGGACGAAGACATAGAATGGGAGGCTGAGCATTGCCGTGGGATGAACATGAAAGGGTTGGTGAGGTTATCGGAAGCTTTGCACAATGGCCTAAATCATTGGTTTTGTTAGGAACTAACGAGGTAATAATAAAATGTACATTTAATTTATTTGCAATTATATTTTCAACTAAAAAAAAAACTAGTTAAGTGTTGTATTAACTCTATGCTAGGATGATCCTATGGCTAGAGATGAGGGTCAACATGTTACTCCTAAAGAGACAGCTAAACCCACTTCAGAAAAAATGCATACGTTTGCTAGAAAGAAGGTTCAAGAGGTCGTTGATCAGGAGGTAATGAGCCACTTACTGGTTTGATTTTTAGATGTTTTTGTTATTATTTATTCTTATTTGGTTCTTAAAACATAAAATTATTAGGTGATGTCAACAAAAAACAAAAAGGGCCCTCTAAATAAGGACGAGTTAAGCCATTTGGTTGTGCATTGTCAGAGATTGGAAGACATGATATGTTCTGCTTATTCCGGAGGATATTCGTTGTTTACTATAGAGATTAGTAACTTAGTGTATTGTTACGAAAGCCCGATTGAGCTGATAATCATGTTTGATGATATTAGGGAGATTTTCAGATATGAATGGTTAAATATATCGATACTTCAACTTTGGGGAAGGTATTATTTTTCTCATAATATTTCAATTGCGTATTTCTTTATAAATGTCTGTATATACATTTATATACTTATAAATTTTATTCTCACAAAATTGTAGCTTCTTATATGAATATGGCACACAATGTGGAGTGACGAAAGAACTAGTAGGATTTTTGTGTCCCGATAGACTTTGCACATATATGCATTCTTCGGTTGAGATGGAGAGATACTTAACTGCAGCTTTAAAAAAGCAACAAGATAAGAGATATGTGATCGGTGCTTTTTATGAGTTGTGAGTATTAAATTCTTTTCCTGCATTTTATCAGTTAGATGACTAAATTAAAGAATTTATAAATTTGTTATTTTATATAGCTCGCATTGGATGTTGGTTGTATTTTATCTTCGAGATAATATTGCATATATTTTTGACTCGGATCAAGCGACAAAGAAGAAATGGGAGATAAAAAGTTGCTTATCATTGTAAGTTCAATTGACTAACAACATTTAATTATAGTCATTTATTTATGTATGAATGATGGGTAATATGATTACTTTTCATGTATAACATTTTAGGGCTTGGAAAAGGTATTCTTTTAGGGCTGGAACGCGCAATATGTCAAAAAAAAACGAGCTTCAAATAAAAATGATCGAGGTATGAAGTTGTCTTTCTTAACAATCCAATTACGCCGCTCTTACCAGCCTACCCCATGTATTTATATATTTTGTTCATGCATTTTGATTCATCTAGAAAATGTTTGATTTTGGTGTTATGTGATCTTTGTCCAATCTTCAATTTTGCACGTTGAAGATTGATTCGGAGAATAATCAAAATGATAGTTTGATACTATACTTGTTTAAATTATTAAATAACGGAGCTTACTAAGTCACTTTATTTAATTTATTATTACCTTGTGATTGTAGCGTATATGTTTGAGCTTATAGTCTTTACTTAACTATTAAATTTGTAAAAATATAGTGCCCTCAACAGCCAGGAAGTTATGAGTGTGGTTATTATGTTATGAAGTGGATGTATGATATTACCTTACACTACGCATCATCGGAGGACGACATAGAAAAGGTATATCGATTTCTTAATATGTAACGACGTTGTTTGAATTTGTGTACAAATATATTTTTATGTAATTTTTTTGAAGTGCCTACCTCTTCTAAAATTGCGTTCACTCCCTGATTATCGTCCGTTTTTATGTAGTGTGTTTCAGGTACGGAAATGAACACTGAACTAATGAACGAGGTTCGAGAACTGGGGTCACTTTATTGTGTAAAGAACATCTAATGTATGTAATAGGTTTAGATTCTTAGAAACTGCAACCGAACACATAAAACATTTTTTGTCGTAGGATCTAGCTAGTACTGTTTTTAATTACTTTATTGAATGGATGGATTGTAATATGTATGACATTTTTTGGTATGAAATGAAGTTGTGTTTGTTGGAAGCCGTGAGGTTGCTGGTTTATTGTTTGTGTCATTATCGATCCAGTTTGCAGGTATTAAATAGTGTGGGAATGTGAACTTTGCAAAGAAGGTGCTGCTGAATTTTATGCAGCATTTAATTGCGGCTATATTATTGAATTTGCATTGCTCAAATTTACATCGGTTATAGAAAAGAACCGATGTTAATGTAAATGCAATTTAATATAGTTTACATCGTTTACTAATTAAAACCGATGTTTATAACAGGTAAAATACATCGGTTTAAGTTATAATTGATGTAAATAAGGTGATATTTACAGCGTTTTTGATCCAAAATCGATGTAATTATTGAATGTTAATATAGTTTACATCGTTTACTAATTAAAACCGATGTTTATAACAGGTAAAATACATCGGTTTAAGTTATAATTGATGTAAATAAGGTGATATTTACAGCGTTTTTGATCCAAAATCGATGTAATTAATGAATGTTAATATAACTTACATCGGTTACTAAGTAAAACCGATGTTAATAACATGTAAAATACATCGGTTTTAGGCATAATTGATGTTAATAAGGTCATATTCACCTCGGTTTTGATGGAAAAGTGATGAAATTAAGACCTTATTAACATCGGTTATACCTACTAACCGATGTAATTTTAATGTCATTAACATCGGTTGTACAACCGATGTTTTTGCTAAAATAGCTGTAAACAACGCCCCCAGAAACATCGCCCAAAACCGATGTAAATAAACCTAAAAAAACGATGTGAATAGCACTTTTTCTACTAGTGTAGAGGCCTATATCGAGGCGGGCGGGATTAGGTGTTCGATCAAAAGAACTTCCTAATACGTACCCTCACCCCTTACTCCAGCTCTCTGTGAAAATCCGTGTTCAATAGCATCCACGAGAGTCATTCTAGACATAGAATGCTAAGGGTAACGAGTTCTTAGTGTTCATGTCATCACTTTTTGTCTTGACATGACATAAAGTATTCAAACGGTTCCAACTTCCCACAAAAGTTGGTGGCGACTCCACAAATGCGTGTTTTCACGCTTGTGCGTCGTTTCTCCAGCTGTGGTATCCCGTGCACCACAGTTTGGAAAGGATCGTGAAACCTGTGTATCACACCACCCAAGAGGATTGTTGTCTTCGGGATTGAATTGAAACCGGGAACAGGGACTATCTCTAAGGAAACATACTGAATAGGGTCGAGAGAGCTTAAAGATTTGAAGAAAAAACTTGTAGATCTCTTGTAGAAGGGCTATGTGAAGCCGATTGTGTCGCCTTGCGGTGCACCGATTCAATTCGTGAAAAATAAAGATAGGAGTATAAGGCTATGCATCGACTACCGGGAGTTGAATATGGTGACATTGAAGAATAAGTATCATTGATGAGGATTGGCGATCTTTTTTACCAATTGAACGGAGCGGGAGTGTTCTCGAAGATTGATTTGTGATCCGGTTACCATCAATTGAAGATCAAAGATGAAGACATTCCAAAGACTGCATTCAGACTAGGTATGGGCATTAGAATACATTTATTGGTAGGGCTAACAAGGGCTAGGTCTTGAATAAAAACCAAAAAAATTAAAAAGATAAAGATAAACTAATAGAAAATGCAAGAACATGCCACAATAAAACCCGCTCCAAGCCTTCCGTTTTGGACCAATTGGAACTTGTTGTGAAACTCCCACAAGTGTGTTGTTCACCATAAAAAATTGATATAGTACATACGCTCACAATCAATGCATGGAAGACATGAGTTATTTATTTATTTATTGTCAAATTTTCATTTTAGACTGAATATCCGTCTTAATCTTAAAACAGGGTTGAACATATCCCTTAGGATGAATAATATAAAAGCAAAATATAGAGGGAAAAACAAAATATTTGTTTGATATCCCCATGTGGTTTGATATTTTTCACAAGTTTAAACATAACATAGTCTACCCTTTCGAGTCGAGTTGAGTTTGGGTCGGGTCAAGACAGGTCGGGTTTGATCAGGCTCGGGCTACCTTTTTGAGCCGAGTCGAGTTGGTTTCGGGTCGTTATTGGGTCGGGCTATTCGAGTCAAATGACGTATCGGGTCCGGTCGGATTTGGGTCTGGTCATTATCGGGTCGGTTTACATTATCGGATTACTTCAAGATTTGACCATTATATTTGGTTTTTAACAATTATTTGGTTTAGTTACTTCATTATTAAGTCAAGCGTATCAAATCTTAATACTAATCAATTTAATTTTGATCAATATTTAGCATAACAATTGTCAGGTCATCAAATTAATCGGGTCAATATCGGGTCTGGTCAAAATTAGGTCGGGTGGAGTCTGGTTCGGATCACTAATTATCCAGTCGAGTCAGGTTACGGGTCGCCATTGGGACGAGTCAGGTCGGTTTTAATTCGCAAAATTCTTAGGTTTTAGCATATAAGGTTTGCTCGGATTCGGGTCGAATCAGATTTGTCAACTCAAAAAATAGATATACTTGTCTAAAGTAAGAGTAGTTGTATATCTTTGTCCCCCGACAGATGCATGCATTGAGTAATTACTCATGTTTGACAAGTTTTATTAAGCATATTTGGCAAAATTAACATAATTATATTATTTTAATACTGGCTAATGTTGTTTAATCGTTTTAAAATTTACCATGTTTTAAATATTCTAGGGGATGTTGCACTTCTTTCCAAGGTAATTGGTTTTCTAAGTTAATATGTAACAATGATTTAATATATCTTATTTAATAAATCGTGTTTATTTTTCGTTTTTTAATCTCTAGTTATATTAATTATTGTAAATACATTTATAAATATTAATAAAATAAATTTATGATGTACGGATATATGATAAAAAAAATATATGATAGTTTAAAAAATCAGGAACTAGGTCGAAGTAGGGATTGATAAAATAACAAAATCACAAATAAAATAGGTCTTATAAGTAGATTAAGATGTATATATTATTATTTAAATGTAGGAACTGGGTCCAAGTTGGGCTGTATGAACAACTGATAAACATGGTCTTATGAGTTTGTGGTGATGCCTTAAAGTTTGACTAATGCATCGGCGGTGTTTATAGAGTTTATGAATATGGTGTTTAGTCTGTATCTTGATATGTTTGTGGTGGTGTTCATTGATGATAGTTTGGTATATTCAAAGAATCGGGAGGAGCATTTGAAGATCGTATTATAAACTTCGAGAGATAACCAACTTTATGGGAAACTATCTAAGTGTGAATTTTGGCTTGAGAAGGTAGCTTTTCTAGGCCATGTGGTTTCAAAGGATGGTCTGTTGGTGGATCCAAGTAAGGCCGAGGTGGTTTCTAAATGGTTTGCTTCAAAAACTATCGTGGAGATATGAAGTTTCTTAGGGTTGGTCAGGTATTGTCGAAGATTCGTGAAGGACTTCTCGAAGATTGCTAGTCCGATGACGATTTTAATGAGGAAGGAGAACCTTTTTAGTTGGGACGAGAGTTATGAGTTAGCGTTCAACACTCTTAAGGAGCGTTTGACCACTGCTCCGGTCCTTGCTTTGCCAGACGGGAGTGATGATTTCGAGGTTTATACAGATGCATCAAAGTTTGGGTTCGGTTGTGTCTTGAAACAACGAGGCAAGGTGATTGGTTATGCGTCAAGACAATTGAAGCCATATGAAGAGAACTACCCGGCTCACGATCTTGAGCTTGGAGCGGTGGTGTTCGCATTATAGATTTGGAGGCACTATGAAGATACTTTCAAAGTTTGCTCTAATCACAAGACTTTGAAGTATTTCTTTACTTAATGAGAACTCAACATGAGGCAACGACGATGGATTAAGTTGATCGATGCCTATGATTTGGAGATTGTCTACCATAAGGGGAAGGCCAATGTTGTGGCGGATGCTTTGAGTAGGAAGTTAGTACATTTCATAAGTACCGCAATGTCTATGATGAGGCTAAGGGAGGAGGTAGAGAAGATGATTATCTCTATGATTTTAAAAGAGGATTTCATGGGGGACTTTACAATAGAGCCGGAGTTGTATGATGAAATTAGGGTTAAGCAACTTTTTGATCCAAGAATTTTGGTATAGAAGGAAGATGTGGAAAAAGAGGAAGCTAAAAGGTTCAAGATCCATGAAGATGAAAGTGTTCGTTTTGATGGGAGGTGGTGCATACCAGCCGACGAAGAATTGAAGAAAAATATATTCACGGAGACTCATTGTACGCCATATTTTATTCACTCGGGAGGAGATAAGCTTTAAAAAGAGAATAAAACACGTTTTCATGGCCGGGGGTGAAGAAGGAAGTGGCGGAGTTTGTGGCTTGATTGTCAAAAGGTGAAGATCGAGCATCAAAGACCTCAAGGGAAGGTGCAATCTTTGGAGGTACCAGATTGGGGGTGGAAATCAATTTCCATGAATTTTATTGTTGGTTTGCCACGGACTCCAAAGGGGAATAATATGATTTGGGCTATAATGGATTAGTTGACTAAGTCCGCTCATTTTATATCGATGAAGGATTTACGAAACAAGGCTGAATTGGCAAATGCTTATAGGAGGCATGTTTTGAAGCTAAATGGGTTCCAAAGGACATAGTGTCGTATGGTGATGCAAGTTTTATATCAAGATTTTGGCAAGAGCTTCAAGACTCTTTGGAGACTAAATTGAAGATGAGTACGACTTTACATACAACGATCGCAAAACAAAGAGGAGGATTCGAACCTTAGAAGACTTAATTCGTGCATGTGTCATGGAGTTGAGTGTCTCTTGGGAATATTGTTTGGACTTGATGGAATTCTCCGTCTAAAACTTTTTTCATGCGAGTATTGGATGGAATGGCGTCATTTAAAGCCTTGTATTGGAGAAAGTATCGAATTACGATTTTTTTGGATGATAGCACGGAGAAGGTGGAATGGAGACCGGAAATGATACAAGAGATGGTGGAGCAAGTGACGATGATTACGTTCAAGATGAAGGCGGCTCAAGACTATCAAAAGAGTTATGCTAATCTACGTCGTTAGGATATAGATTTCGAAGTTCGAGATCGAGTATTATTGAAATTCTCACCAATGAGTGGGGTAATGAGGTTCGGTAAAGAGAAAAACTGAGCCCGAAGTACATTAGACCATTTGAGATTTTGGCTCGTGTCGGAGAAGTAGCTTATAGATTGCATCTTTCATTGGCTCTCAAGAAGGCGCATAATGTATTTTATATATCGTAATTGAGAAAGTACGTGAGCGATCGTTCTCATGCATTGCAAAAGGGTTCGATCGAGGTTGATGAGTCTCTTACCTATGAAGAGGTGACAAAGGAGAATGTAGACTCGTGGCGGCGAGACTCGATTAGTAAAGGTGCCATGGTCCCACCATAACGTTGAAGAGGCTACTTGGGAGGTGGAGGACGCGGTGAGGGAGCGATACCCTCATATTTTTTAGGTATGTTCGTTAACTGAGACATAACCTTTCTTTTAAAGGGGGTGAGATGTAGTTTCTTGCATTGCTTTAGCTTTCATTGGTGTAGTTTTGTTATTGTCTTGTCTTTGGTCGGTATTTGTGTTTTAGCCTTCATTGTTGTAGTTTTGTCATTGTCTTGTCTTTTGTCGGTATTTGGTATCTTTTGTTGTTGTGTTTGTGTTGGTGTTGGTGTTGGTGTTGGTGTTGGTGTTGGTGTTGATGTTGGTGTTGGTGTTGGTGTTGGTGTTGGTGCTGGGATATCGTGATTTGATTAGCCTTGTGTGTTGAGGTGTTGGAACTTGAAGGATGGTTGTGGCGGTGTTGTAGTTGCGGTTTTGGTGGGTATGTATGTGTGTGTGTGTGTGAACTTAGAGAACGAACTTATTTTGAAGGGGAGAAGATTGGAATACTAGAGGCTTTACTTGATCGAGTTTAGTGTGTACTCCGCCGAAAGAGGTAGTTACTCAGACAAGTTGAAGGGAACTCGGCCGAGTGGGATTGTTACTCAGTCGAGTTGGTTTTACTCGGTAGAGTTGGTTTTACTCGGTCGAGTGGTATAGACTTTGGTGTTATGGGTTTGTCTTGGAAGTTTTTACTCGATCGAGTAAGGGTGTACTCGGTCGAGTGGGGGGTTACTCGACCGAGTAAATGTCGAATCGAGCAATCTCTGTTTTAATCTCCGCATGGGACCTATTTAATATAAAATGGATTTCTTATCTCTTATTAATCTTTCATTATTATTGTTATTAGTCACATAAATCCGCTCATAAACTCTCTAATTACTCTCTAACTACTCATTAATCTTGCTCTTGGTTTTTTAAGAAGATCAATCTTCTATATCTTTTTTTCATCCTTTCCAATCTTTGTAAGTGATCCTCATCCTTAATCTTTTCATTTCATCTAATCATTTTTTAAGTCAGGTTTAGAGTACTTAGTATGATTATGTTAGATTAATTTTTAGATTTAAATTTATGTTATAAAGTTGAGTTATATAGTTTAGATTAGATTATATTGGTTATATTAAGTTAAATTATTGTTACTATAGTTAAATTTAGGGCAAAATTTTATAGATGATAGAATATTTGTTGAATATTACAGAAATTTGGGAAAAGTGTGCTAGATTATAGTTTAATGATTATTAGTATAAAATTTAGGGAAATTTGACCTAGATTATAGTTTATGAACTTGTTAGTGTAAGAATTGGGGAAAATATTTGTATTTAGTAGTATTTATTAGGAATTGGTAGTTATTAGTAGAAATTTGGTATTATTGTGTTATTGTAGGTGGTGACTTTGTAAAGTAGGACTTCTAGCTTCTCTTCTGAGCATTTGAATACGATTGTTATTTCTTAAAGCTAGGTTAACCTTATTGAGTTTATGTGTATGTGATTGATTGATGTGAATTATGATATGATTGTGACATGTTGTTTGGAGCTTGGGTGTTTGATTGTGATTGTGATATATTAGTGTTACGAGGTGATTATTATATGAAGCGGTTGTGAGAAATCGGCTTCATAGACACTGTGGGGCGATCCTCATGGTTACTGCCATGGAAGAGACATTTCACGTGGTGATGACCTAGGTCTGGAGGTGACCTGCTGCGGTAGGTCTCATTGTGTCTACGGTGTGTATTGGATACGACAGTGTGCTACTTGATGGCACCGCGATTGGTGGTTTGGTGCGCTACTTGATCGCACCGGTGATGTGTGATTGATGATATTTTGATTGCATATGAGATTGATTATGTACTGTAAACTGAGTGTTGTTGTTTTGTTTACTACCGTGACTCATACGATATTTGCGGGGTATGTCGAGTAGGTTGGAGCGGGTGATGATGATATGATTTATCATGGATGCATGGGCATTGATTACACAGGCTTGGACGAGACTGTATTGAGTCATCACATGTTTCACCTTAGTCTATTGTGTACTTTTGGACTTGTAGTTTTGGTTGGGTCGATTTTGAACCTGTAAACCTTTAACTTGACATTTCATTTGATTATGCATAACTTGTTTAGAGATTTAGGATTTGGTACATCCTACCTCGTAAAGCTACACGTGACAGATATGAACTAATTATCAAGTGCTCTTATTAATGCTTGGCAACTCCTTGGTTATTTTAATATCATTAGATATGTAGGGGAAAATATATGACCTGATTATCATGATTTGGAGGATATTATGGATTTCATTAATTATTTATATCAATCTAATTTGGATGATATTAGTAGTAGTAGTGGTGGTGGTGGTGGTGGTGGTGGTGGTGGTAATTACTAATTTTCCATTGTTATTCAAGTTTCAATCTTTAGTTATCAATTGCTTTGTTGTTAATCTATCTTATGCTTTTAATTATGTCGTATAAGAGTTTAATTGCTGTTAGTTTAGTTAATATGAGTAGCTAAATTCCAATCTAGGGTTAAAAGGGGATCTAGGATTATTGTTAAAAGGGGTAGAGTAATTGATTGAATTGCAATTGCATGGTTATCGTTTGATTATCGTCTTAAATCTAGTTATTTGATTACTAGCCAAGAGTAACTAACTAGTCTCTCAAATTAGGATTATCACCGACCAATGTAAGACTAATAAAGGCTACGATAATTGAATAGAACTCGTTTAATTATAGCGATCGCATGTTAAATTGTAGATCTTAAGGGCATAATTGAATCGGCCGATCTTGTGATCTTAGATAACTTTATTGCATGTTAATTGATTATCCGTCTATCCCCAAATAATAATCCTAGTGAACCTGAAACCATGGACCTTTAATATTATTGATTTCAATTTTTATTATTGTTATTATTTCAAATTAGTTTAGAAATAAACAAATCAAAACCTAGAAAATTGTTACTGACGGACTTAGTTATTAGCAAACTAGACATTTACCGCCTCACTATGGATTCGATAGCCTACTTACCGCTGACTATTAGTTAGCATTGAGTTAGGTTTACTTTGATTTCGGCAACACGTCTTCAGCCTTATCAAGCCTTAAAAATGCTGAACTGAGTGCTTTGCAAGAAAGGGATACAGTTCACCATAAGAATATCACTGATAGTAATACTTCTTATTTTTTGTTGCCAAGATTTCGGAAAGAGAGGCTCAACAAATTATTGGAGATATTAAGGATGGTAACGGGAATGACTAGTCAGGTTTGGATACGATAGTTAGTGCTTTTGTTGATTACTACCAAAATTTACTTGGAAAGGATACTGACGTCAAAGAGTCGGATACAAGCTTCCTAACTCAACGTGTCATTTCTTCTCATGACTGGCATAGACTCATAACCCTCATCACTACGGAAGAGATTAAAAATTTCTTTTCTCCGTTGATTTTAATAAGAGTCCAGGCCCTGATGGATATTGATCTGAATTCCTTATAAACTCTTAGCACATTGTTGGAAAGGATTTTGAAGTTACAACGTAAAGTTTCTTTCACACTAGTCATTTGGCTTGCGGACAAATTCTACCATCATCTTTTTAATACCTACAAAGGCCCCTATAATTACAGTGCAAGATTTAGACCAATTTTTGGTTATACTGTGGTTTACAAAACCCTTAGCAGATTTTCGGTTAACAGAAGGCAAGGTTTCCTTCCCAATCTCATTGGTGATGAACATGTTGCCTTTATCAAATGCATGAGTATATTTGAAAATATAATCTTATCTTAAAGCTTGGTACAAGATTATAACAAGAAGTATCTAACTCCTAGGGTCTTGGTAAAAATGGATATCGGGAGGCTTTTGACACCTTTAATGGCAATTCATTTCGAGCATGCTTCCAAGTTTTAAATTTCCTCCAACTTTTATCAAGTTGATTATGAGTTGTCTAGTGGGATCTTGGTTTTCTGCCAAGGTCAATTGAGGGGAAATAATTACCTCAAATAGAAGAGTGGTGTAAGACAAGGGGATCACTTATTACCCTATTTATTTGTCTTAAGTATGGAAGTTCTATCAAGATATATGATTTGGAGAATAATATTAAAAGCCAATGCTGACAAAACCAACATCTAGTTTACATGTTTTAATGATCACATAAAAACTATTATTCTTCCCGCTAGTAGCTTTGTGCATGGAAGGGACTTTTCCTTTTAGGTATTTAGAAGTTCCTCTTTATATTGCCAAGCTTTATCGGGCTATGTGTGATAGACTCCTAGTAAAATTTTGAAATTGATCCAACATTGGTCTACCAAATATCTCATTTATGGAGGAAAAACTCAAATTATTAACACTATTGTGTTTGATTCAGCTGATTTCTTGTGTGCAAGTATCTTAATTCTAGTGGGAGTTATTAAAGGTATAAATAAAATCTGTAAAATTTCAATTGGAATATTACTGAAGAATAGAAGAAAATGGTTTTATAAGTTGGCAGAATAATGTTTGTACTCCTGGTTAGAAGGTGGATTCAATGTCAAGGAATTATTGACCTGGAATAAAGCAATGATGACCTACTGGATTTGGAAATTTGATGGTGATGCTGGGAATGCATGGTACTCTTGCGTTCATGCTTATAATTTACGAGGGTAAAGTGTGTGGGAGGTTTTAATTAAGGAAAATTTCTATGATAATCTAAAGGGTATCCTTAAAGTCGGAGATAGTTGGATTCAAAGTCATAGAATCAAAGCATTCCTGCTGCAAAAAAAATGTTATAGTGCAATATATTAAAGGGGCAAAGTTTAGGATTTCAAAAATATATGATATCACAAGAACTCGCTACTTTGTTGTTAGATGGACTAAAGCCTTACATGATCCTACTATTGCATTGGGTCGTAGGATTATTACCACTATAGCGTCCTACGAAAAGTTGACAACCATGCATCGACAACATAAGCAGTATAGGTATCTTGTTAGTAAACATTTATTATCTATGTGAGAACAATGTTTAAACAAAAATATCACATGTTCTTTAATTGTTCCCACCTTTCTGAAGTTTGGAAGGATTGCTACAATGGATGGGCATAAATAGGGAGGGATATGAGTAGTTATGACTATGATGAAGAACGTAACTGGATACTTGATAGAAAGCATCGAACGCATTGGAAAATCAGTTGGATTAAAAGCTCTTTGGCTATTGCAATCTACTTCCTCCGGACATCGCAAAACGCTAGAATTTTTACAAGTAAAAGCAACTAATACTTAGACCAAGTCATCAAGCTGATTTAATATGGAATCAGTGTTTGACTTCTCTGCTAGACATTATGAGTATGATGGAAATGGATAAGCATTGATATTATAGTGCTTAATTGTTAGTGGATTGTCTTTGTAAGGAAATCTCGATTTTTTTCCCATTTGTGGATGAATAAAAATAGAGACATACTTTTCTTGCAAAAAAAAGTTAAGTTTTAATTAAGTTAATTTCGGTTGAGCTAATCAAGTAATTAAGTTAAATTAATATTTATAAAATTAACTCTAGTTAACATTAATTAAGTAAGTTAATCATTTTTTAAAAGTTAAAATTAATCTATCTATATAATAACATTAAAAGGGAATATGAGCATCATATGAATAGCCACGTGACGCAACATCCTTAGTTGATTGTTTTCAAGCTGTTTAACACAACAAACACAATTAAGAGAATATATAATTTAATGCTCCCTCCATTTTTCATATATGATGTTTTACATTTTCGAGGTAAACTTTTGGCATTAATATTTACAAATATATATTTGTTCACAAATTATAAAACGGCTACCGTTATATTTCTTACGAAAATCTCTTTCATATGAATATACATATCATAATATTTAGTCTTATAATTTAAGAGATACCGAAAATAAATGTGAGTGTCTCGAAATGAGAGAAAGTCATATATATATAAAAAAAAAAAAAGGTAGTAATAATATTAGTTTTATTCTAATACTTAATACAATTCACTCTTTGTTTTCCTCATATTGAAGCATAGCATTTTGAGTAACCGTTAATATACGATCCAAACTTCGAACAATTTCATATCATCATTATGGTACTGTCAAACAAAAATGTCCCGTGAATTCACGGACAAAAGAACTAGTTTAACTTTATAACCAACCGTTCTTATCTAAAAACTTAACTTACATCCTTTAGTCTAACTAGAATTATGATTTGAGTTGGTGAGTTTTTTTTTTTTTTACAACAAGCTAAGAATAGTCTATACTGCATGATGGTCAACATTATGGGCAATCCTATTACAGTTTCTAGGACAAAAAATAAAAGCTAAACAATGAAAAAGACTACTTAGATACTAGATATATTTTACTATTCTCTTAATTTCATGGAACATATGCACTTCTCCTGCAAGGCATAAAATAAGGTTAAGGCAATCTGTGCTAATTTTGATGTGATAACATTCTTCTTTTATTGCCCACCCTATCGCTTCTTTGACTGCTAGTGCCTCATCATGAGTAGGCGACTTAACAAACGTAGCTTTCATGTTAGAGCAAACCGATCTTTCGTCTTTATCCCAAGCAATCCAACCAAGACCGGCTTTGGAGTTTGGGAACCAAGCCGCGTCGCAATTAATCCTAGTCCTTCTTGAAAAACCTTGGAATCCAACATACCAGAAGCTTCTAAACTCTTTAATCAGACGAGTGCGGAACTTTTCCCGCGGTCTACTAACCAAGGAATCAGGAGGACTATTCTTGTTATCCTCCTTTGGATTTTATTTAAATCACTTAAATCCCTTTGGATATCGAGAATGGTATTTGAAGGGTTAATCGATTCATTTCGAAAAAGACAGTGGTTGCGGGCTCTCCATAACCCCCACAAAGTAGACACGAAGGCCTGGATACAATTCGATCCATTGTGCACTTTCGATAAATATGTGATCTAATTAATAATCCAGCGACGGACATCCAGATCATGATCCACTTCAGTCTTTAAATTTAAAGGCCCCTTAAACCACACACATCTAGCTAAATGTCAATCCTGGAAAAGATGTTCTAAAGTTTCAATAGACTCGCTATAATCACTGCAAAGTTTGCAAACGTGATCGAAACCCAGATTCCTCTTTTAAAATTCTACACCGACTGGCAGACTTTGAGCTAAGATTTTCCATAAAAATAATCTCCATTTGAAGGGGATATTAAGGTTCCATAGCATCTTTTTACAAAATTCAGAAATATCAGAACTCATCCAGCGCTTATCTTTTTGAGACAGAGCCTTTGAATTTTTCGTGACCAGAGCATCCGAATACCCAGATTTCACCGAATATAAGCCCGACTTCGAAAACCTCCAAAAAGGTCCATCTTGATCACTAAAGGACGAAATTGGAACAGTCATGATCTAATTGGATACTTGCTCACCGAATAAAAGTTTGACGCGTTCGTAATCCCACACTTCTCCATTAGTAATGAAGTCTTGAAAATTGAGATTTCTTATGCTAGGGTCTAATTCCGAAGTGTTAATTTTCAACTCTTGAAAATTAAGACCATTAATCCATCTATCCTCCCAAATTTTAATCTTAGGATGATGACCCAAATTCCATGCTAATCCCTTTTCTACAATATTGAATCCCTAACAAATACTCCTATCTCCCCATGACATGCGCCTCCCTGGATTCCTTATAGAATCAAGATGACCGTATTTTCTACCAATAGTCATACTTATCAAGCTTGACGGATCAACGATAATTCTCCACGCTACCTTGGCTAACAAAGCTTGATTGAAGCATGATAAATTACGAATACCAATCCCGCCCATACCCTTCGGAAGGCTCGTAAATGGTTGCTACACCAATGAATTACCTTAGTCCGATTCGGACCTCCTCTCCAAAACTGTAGGATCAAAGATCTGATCTCTGACGCTACACCTACCATTATCCGAAATACCAATAGAAAGTAAATAATGATGAGAGAACCGATCGGATTAAGGTTAATCTACCGGCAGCAGATAATAATAAGTTGTTCCATGATGCTAATCTCTTTTTAACCTTTTCGACAATCAATTTAAAGAACTCTCTTTTTAATGAACCGACTTCCATAGGTAGACCCAAATAAATGTTGGATTAAGTGTCTTCGACAATAGTGCGATCACTTAATTAAATCTCAATAGCAAGAATACAAAGGGATGATTACATTATAGTCAACTGGTCCACATTAATCGGTAACGATTGGCTTACTAGAGTTTGACGTTACTATTGTAAGAAGGTGATGATCAGTTGATCCCTTGAGGTCACACCGAAAGGACGAATACCTAATCAAGAATATTAATTAATTGTATAACGATACAGATTAATTAATCCCTTAAATAGAACAGGTTTGTATAATTAGTGAGAATGAATTATATCTTATTGTTGTAAGTTTCTTAAACCCAATATTAGACATTTCTAATATCATTTTTAATAGTTTACTCTTAAACTATAAGTATCTTATGCATGCATAACAAAAGAAATGGAAAGAACAATTTCTTACATTGATAGTAATGGAAATGGGCACAATATTTGAACTCGTTTTAAATATTTTTCTTAAGCTAGAATGAAGGGATGAAATCCTAGTTTTAAATTAGAAACTCTCCTATAAGTTGCACCCAAGACAATCTCCAAATCACTACTAAAGTATACTACACTAGTATAAAATGTAGTAACCCTTTAAAATAAATCTAATAACATCTTATTACTACACTAGTAATGTTATTAGAAAATATGAACTTCAAGTTCTAGTACTTCTTAAGTTTTTAGTGAGAAGGTGGAGAAAAATAAAAGAGATAAGCAATTTTGCAAGAATGAATAAAATGAGATGGAGTGTTGAATAAATAAGAGGAAACTTGTCCTCTTTTCTCTTCGCTAGCACCGGCCACATGCCCCATGTTGGGGTGTGTGGTCACTTTCATTTTGTTCTTCACAAGAAAGGTTGAGTCTATAGGTTTATATAGTAATGATTTGGTCTAATTCTTAACTAGAACAAAATTACAAACTAAAATCCTACCCACTAAGCTCACAAAACCGGTGCACCCATATAAAAAAAAATGGGTGTCCACTTTATTTTTGCATTTTGTCATTTGTCACATATGTGACATGTAACATGTAACATGTAATTTAGCTTATAAATGTGCATTTAACTAATTTAAATGCAATTTCATAACAAATAAATTAGACTTAACAATTTAAGTCATATTATATAATTACATGTAAATAAAATGGGTCATCTCATATTTGGTTAATATAATCTACAACAATTTGTAATTATAATCAACCAATTTTGCTTATCTCAAATGTTTCATAAACATAATGCATTCTTAGTAATATAACAATTAAATTACTAAATGAATCTTATTTAATCATATTAAAATAAGATGTAAATCTCACTTACAATATAAACTTAGTTCAATTTAAGGGATTAATTAATCTGTATCGCTATACAATTAATTAACTTACATAATTAGGAGATTGTCCTTCAGGTGTGACCTCAAGGGATCAACTGATCACCACCGTCATACGACAGTAACGTCATACTCAATTGAGCCAATCGTTATCGATTTATGTTGACCAGTTGACTATAATATTCATCATCCCTATGTATTCTTATTATTAAAATTTAATTAAGTGATCGCACTATTGTTGAGGACACTCACTCCAACAATCTCCCACTTGTCCGAGAGAAGTGTGTGTCACCAATTCTCTTGTCCTATTACAATCTCCCACTCAACGCAAGGTGTCTTGCAGGTCGTACTTGCATTTGATCATATCAAGAGTGGTTTCCTCGATATGGAGAGTAACTGTCTGACCGGAATTATCTACCATAGATACCTTCCGAGCGTGGCCACGCATTTTCAGCTTACTCCTCCTCGAGTGGCCTTGAGATTTTTAAAATAACCCTTACAAGGGGTGGACAATTCCTATGGCACCATTCCCTTCGAACAGCCACAACTCATCATGACCCAAAAGATGCCCATTTGACCCCAGTTACGAAGGTCGTAGAGCATAAATCAAAGTCACTCTGAAATTGTGACACCTTAGGCGAACAGTCTTTAGTCAAAGAATTGACTCAAAAATAATACTATAGTAGCTCTTGCCACGACCAGACTACAAGAATTGTCAGAGCTCTATAAGCGGTCACTGCCCGACAGATTGTCCTTTACAGTCTGTCTATGTGATCGACTGGTCATCCCTTATGACCTTATGACACTTGAACTTGCCATCAATCACATCACACTCTAGTCACTTGGAGACGTCACCTCATATAAGCAACTAGGGGTCAATACTATGTTAATCCAGTCCACTTTAATGGGGTCCAATATTGTCTCTACAACCCATTTGGATATAACAAAGCACAAACACGATTTTTATAAACTCAAACGATAAATCTGATTATCATATATGAACAATCAACACAATGTTATTTCTTCATATCATATAATCTAAAGTTTATATCGTCCATGAAGATTCATGGCGATATAATTAAATGCAATAAAGGTTTGGGTAGTGAATATACCATGTATTCATTTATTCCAACCTTGTGAATTGTTTTTTTCCTTCCATCCAACGTTATTCCTAATAACATGAATTCATCTACGTACATGTCTAGATCTCTATCTAGTGTTGGGCTCTTTAACTTGAAAGATGCTCCCACTCGTTATCATGATAACTGATAGGCATTTAGGTGAAAGGATATACCATTAGCTCCTTGTAAGCCACCTTATCCTCATCACAATGTACTAGGTCTTTATTTTTAGAATTTCTGCAAATCCCTATAAGTTTGGAAATTTGGGTTTGTGCAACCTTTACCACATATCCAAATTTTCTCTACCAAACACAAGAATGAATCCCTAGTTCTCCTTGAGAACCCTATGGATGTTCTTGTAGGCTATCCAATGACACTCATGTGGATTGATTTGTTATAGGCTTGTCATGCTCCTAGTATACAATTCATTTAGGTACGTGCATGTAATGGCATACATGGTTGGCCTAATGACGGAAACATTAGTACTCATGTGATCAACAACTCTTAGGTTCAGTGGATGACTATGACCTTTTCATAGTGATCCCACTTTCATCAACATGAATAACCTATTTAGCTTGTTGAAATAGATAAAGGATCTTATCAATATAAGACACTTTTCTAAATGCCAAGCTAAAATCTTATATTCCACAATAGATTTTGATTTTAGTATATATGTTGACCTCTTTCATCCAGCATTAAAATCCAACCACTCCTTTCAAAAAGGTAATATGAATATGTCATTCACAATGAGTGATACGTCATTCACGTGGAAGACAATTTCTCCCACTGAACTTCATGTCTTTACATGATAACTTTAACTCCCACTGAACTTCATGTCTATACATGACTTTAACTCCCACTGAATTTCATGTCTCTACATGACTTCTCGACAATTCGAGTAAAACTATTCTTATATCCCATAATAGAAAAGATCATCATAACCTCTAAGGGTTGGTAGAAACCTTAGGCTTGTGTTATGTACACATCCCATTCCAAATCCCTATTTGGACATGTGGTTTTGTTGTGTATCCTATACACACCTACTATGAGGTATTACACTGATGATTTGGATCTAAGCATAGTTACGCATTAACTTAGCTTTTGCAGACATCTTCATGTCTATCCATGCATTTATAATTGGACAACTCCAAATAAAACATCTTCATGTCTATCAAATGATTTATTATTGGACAACTCCAAATACATAACTCCTTTGCATAGATTCCATTTAGTTTCATAAGTCTCTTATGTTAGAAAATCAAATTTTAAAATTTCTAGGTACTTCCACTTCATAGATCATAATCTTATTATATCAAGAACATTTTCTTTTGGTCTCGTGACTAGTCTAAGGATTCACCTAAGAACACTTTCTTTTGGTCTCCTTACTAGTCTTGAGTCTAACCTAAGAACATTTTCTTTTGGTTTCCTCACTAGTACTTAACTAGTTTTACGTTGTGGCTTATTTTCTCTCACTCTATCTTTAGAAAAATACAACTATTTTCTTTAAAGATAGCCTTATGAGCCACAAACAATTTTGTACTCACACTTGTAAGTGTGGTAGAAATATCACAACTTGACCTTTAATGCTCTATTAAATACTTCATTGTAAAGATATCGAATCTTAGCTTTGAGATAGACTAGTTCTATAAGATAAAGAGGTGGACTCATATTCATGTCATTTACTATCTTTATAAGTGGTGTGACCAATTGGTTTGGTAGATTCTCTACTTAGAGTTCAATAACTCAATTTGACTTAACAATTGATCTTTCAAAGTCAGAATCAAATTCTTAATTTTTGAACTTATTATAATGATCCAATCATCATAATACTAAAATGATTAATTTGAGTCGATACAATTTATGTTATTAGTGCAGGTAGTGTATAATGATAATTTTAGAACAAATAAAGTTTCAACAAACCAAGTGACTTGGGTTGAAAACCAAGTCACCAAATATTCAATTACAACAAACTGTTCTTGAAAATTAAAACTTCCATGTCCAACAAGGAAATAAAAAAAAAGTTCTTAACAACCATAATACATTCAAAAGGGGAGACAATCTCGAGGCTAAGCTTCCTTAGGTCTTCAACCATGGTGAGCTACTTCTAGCTTCCTTTGAAGAACCTTCTTAGGCTTGCTTGTCCTTGCCCTTATCTTTGTTTTGCATGCCCTAATTACAATAAAAAGGGTTAGAATCACAACTCATTTCTATATATCAAGTTGAATTCATAACATAAATGATGGGGATAAGTATTTACCTACTGGAAGAACCTTTCCAGCTTTGATATCTTCTAGATATTTAGGGCAATTCCTTTTCCAATGCCCTATGCCATTACAATAATGGCATTTGTCCTCATAGCAGGCACCCATCTTGGGCTTGGGTGAGCTATTCTCAATAGCTTTTCCCTTGCCTTTGTAGGTGGACGGCTTCTTCCCCTTGCTAGCACTTTTCTTGAACTTCCCCTTACTCTTGCTATTAATATGGAGCACATCCTTGGAGGTGCTAACATTTAGCCCCATGTCTTTCTCGGCTTGCACAAGCATCTTGTGCAATTCATGGAGAGAGTTTTTCATGTTTTGCATATTGTAGTTTACCCTAAACTGCACATATGCCTTGATTTTCCCCAAGGAATGTAGTACTCGATCAATAACGAGTTGTTCGGGAATGTCAACCCCTTGCAATTTGAGAGTCTCGACATGCTTAATCAATTTGAGTACATGAGGGCTAACTTTTTGGCCCGCTTTAAGATTCATGTCGAAAAACGCGGAAGCCGTCTCATATTGTATGATCCTAGGAGCTTGTGAAAACATGGTCGTAAGCTTTGTGTATATCTCATAGGTCGTGCTCATCTTTATGACACTTCTTTGGAGATCGGCCTCGCTCCATTGAGAAGATCAAAACATTTTTTATCGCGGCAGACTCTTTATGGTAAGCCTCATAGGCTTGCCTTGCATCGGCGGTTAACCTTTCATTAGGTGCGGTGGGAGAAGCCTCGGTAAGGTAACGAAGCTTGTCATCACCCTCCGCAACCAAGCGGAATTGCGCATCCCCATCGGCGAAATTAGCGCCATTCTTTTCTAGCTTACATCGATCCATGAAGGATCGAAGCCATGGGACATTTGTGAGAGTTGGAGCGTTAGTGGTTGTCGTGTTGGATAAACTAGCCATTGCGATTATACAAAGTTAACTACAAATTATTGACATAAAGGAAATGTCAACATTTATCATTTTAAATACTTGTAAACATTTTAAGCAAGTTTTAACTTTTAAATAGTGACCTCTACCCAACTATTATAAATGAGTCCGAGATCCAAATTCATATCAACTTGGGCACGGTGAGCCGATTCATCCCTTATTAACATAATTCGGTGGATTAACTCTTTAATCGATTCTACTTTAGACCTCTCGGTCGATAATATTACTTTAATATTTATCTTAAGCCCGGAACACATGCGGCTACGGTCGCGAATACTTTCGTTGAACTCAATCCAAATTTCGAAGTAATAACCTTTATTACACCACTTACCCAACGTAACAAGTTTAGCACCCCGGTGACCCAAGCCTACTTCCTTGCTAAATTGGGATTCATGGGTTCTACTATTTGGTAAGGCTTGATCTCAATTATTTATTATGAGAGGTCATGTCAATTTATTATGAGAGGTCATGTCAATTTATTATGTAACACCCGGAAATGTACCCTATTTTTCTAGTGAAAATATTTTACGGATACTTTTCAGCAAATTTAAGTTTTAATTTAGAACTTTATGTTCCGAGTCGAATTTAGAATTTCCGAGTTCGTATTTGGAATTTCCGCGAGATTCCATGAGAAACCCGTCTTGAGCCGTCTTTGACTTTTATTGACTTTTCCACTTAAATATCTCATACTACCTCTTTAACCTATTTTTCATTCATTCAACACAAAACATTACTTCTTCCTTAAGCAAACCAAAAACCTTGCCTCCCTCTTTGATCCATTCTTAGAATCATCGTACCGCTCTCGTTTCTTGTCGAAATTCACGTAAGTTCGTCTTATTCTTCCCCTCTTAGCTTCCTCTATCCGTATTGGTAATAAAATTACCGTCTTTCTCGCTTTTTAAATTATCCGTCTTGCTCAAGGTGAATGATATTCATCTTTTATTATCTAATTGTATGTAGGTGGAGACTAGGAAGGTTTAGAAACCGTTTAAAGACGCGAAAAGGTAACGGTGAAGGGTTACTCGATATCATTTACGTGTTTTACATGATTTCTATGTTAGAATTCGTATTTAGAATACGATTAGAAAGCTTAGGAATTGTATTATTAATAATGATTGTTGTTAGTTGAGGACTTTTGATGATGATTATTGATTGTTGATAGTTGTTAGAAGTGAATTGTGAAAATTGAAAATGTTTGAATATATGTTGAAGGCTCATGGGTGAATTGGTAACACATCTCACGGTCGTGAAATACAAGTCACGGTCGTGACTTGTGCAGTTTCACTGCACTGACCCCTTTTCGTAAAATGATCATATCTCCTTCGTTACTTGCTTGTTTTGGTCTTGTGACCTATCGTTGGAACCGAAAGAGGATAAGCTATCACCTCGACTTGGAATTTCTGTAATAGCATGTCTAGAACTCTAGTTATGATAGTTTGAAGTGAACCCTTGTTTTAGTTAGTTTCCAAACTTGTTGTTTTGGAGAGGTATCTATGTTTCCTATTTATTATGCTTCTTAAACTTGGTCTAATGCTTATGTATCATGTATTGATTCATGGTTATCATAGTTACATTTATATAATGCCATGTTCTCATGTTTTGTGACGGTTTTTGGTATGTCCCACTTTGAGTCGGTTTTTACAAATGATACGGTTTGAGCACTATTTTGTCTTGTGCTTTATACTCTCATTCCCTTGGCTACCTTCCCGTTCGTAAGGCTGGAATGTCGGAACGGAGAGGTATCCTACTTCTTAAATGCATGTGTTAGTGGGCATACGACGACGTTGTTGGGAGTTGAACGCATTGCGTTGATCGACCCGGCCGTCAAATGTTGTGTACTTGCGAGGTGGTGTTATTTGCATGTAGCGTACCGCTTGTTATGAGGCTTGAGCTCTTTTCCGCCTCTTTCGGGAATGTCGACCGAATTTGGGGTACTCGGCGTCTATGATTGACCGAGTCTTGGATGCGAAACGTTTATCGCATGTCGAATCGGAACACGTTATTCCGAGAGTCTGGCCAGGTTTAGACTAGGACCGTATTATTATCGTCGTCCTACCGGAGGAAATTAGTGCACATATACGAAATGTGATCGTGTATGCGTTCAGGGAAATGCTTATCCCGTGGATGCCTGTTAATCAGACTTGCCATGTACACGATGCTAGTGCGTTTTATTTACTGTGAGAGATGTTGTCGTGTCGTCGTCTTTGAATGCGTGATTTCATGATATTATTCATGGTCATTGCATGATTGGGCACCGTCGTCTTTGAATGCGTGATTTCATGATATTATTCATGGTCATTGCATGATTGGGCACCGTCAATGTATTGGTTCGTGAATGGATGATAATATGTTTGATTTATTGTGATCATCGCATGACTTGGCATGGTTTGTTTGTCGAGTCTCAATCTTATCAAACTTATACCGCTAACGGTGAGATGCAAGCCCTAGTGAGCGTATTGGGTTGCCTAAGAGTGTCTTCCCCGAGTCTTTGTATAACATGATGGATTCGGATTTGTATTCCATATGCTCTTATCCTTATATATTGAATTGTCTATCTATCCTTATTGTATTTCACATGTATATCTATATATGCATGCTTCTACTTTTGTATTTCCTTTTATGTACGTTTAATGTGATATTGCTGGGAGAACCCGGAGTTACTCCCCACTGACTGTGGCGTTCAAGTTTTTCATGGATGAAAAGGTTGCTTAATTGGATGGATTTTTGCTTGTGGTATTTTGGGTTCGAGTGTGAGCTAGCGGGCGTGGTCCCTGGAAGATTCACCTCTAGTCGTTAATTAGCTAGTTTGCTAAACACTTGTTCTTTGTTAACATTTTGAGAGACTCCGTCTCTTTGTTATTTTCCGCACTTAGTTTGTAATATTTTGACACACCTCGTTTTATTTAACTTGCATGTATAAAAGTTTTTAAAACTTCACATTTCCGCTATATAATTCACATGCTTGTATGTTTTATATTTCTGCATTCGCGAGGGTTGTCACAATGTACACGGTGCTAGTGCGTTTCATTTACTGTGAGAGATGTCATCGTGTCGTCGTCTTTGAATGCGTAATTTCATGATATTATTCATGGTCATTGCATGATTGGGCACCGTCGTCTTTGAATGCGTGATTTCATGTTATTATTCATGGTCATTGCATGATTGGGCACCGTCAATGTATTGGTTCGTGAATGGATGATAATATGTTGGATTTATTGTGATCATCGCATGACTTGGCATGGTTTGTTTGTCGAGTCTCAATCTTATCAAACTTATACTGCTAACGGTGAGATGCAAGCCCTAGTGAGCGTATTCGGTTGCCTAAGAGTGTCTTCCCCGAGTCTTTGAATAACATGATGGATTTCGGATTTGTATTCCATATGCTCTTATCATTATATATTGAATTGCCTATCTATCCTTATCGTATCTCACATGTACATCAATATGTATGCATGCTTTACTTTTGTATTTCATTCTATGTACGTTTAATGTGATATGGCTGGGAGAACCCGAGTTACTCCCCACTGATTGTGGCGTTCATGTTTTTCATGGATGAACAGGTTGCTTGCATGGATGGCTTTTTGCTTGACATTTTGGGTTCGGGTGTGAGCTAGCGGGTGTTGTCCCTGGATTAAAACACCTCTAGACGATTTTAGCTAGTTTTGCTAAACACTTGTTCTTTGCTAACATTTTGAGAGACCCCGTCTCTTTGTTGTATTTTGTACTTAGTTTGTAATATTTTGACATTCCTCGTATAATCTATCTTGCATGTATAAAAGTTTTTTAAAATACCGTATTTTCGCATATTATTTCACATGCTTGTATGTTTTATATTTCCACATTCGCGAGGGATGTCACATCGCGCCTCTAGGTTTAGTTGGCCGTATCCAACTATTGTGGTAGAATATGTTGAATCTGACTTTGTCGCGCTTCTGGAACTCGTTGGGGAACTAGCTAGCTACAAAGAACTCTTGTTGGGGAAACAGAACGTCAAAGCTGACTTATTCATACTCCTACATATGTATGATCTGTGACTAGGAAATAGTTGAATCTTCCCTAGGGAACATATGTTTACTTGATATGTCGCTAAGGGAAATGAAAGTTTGCACAAAGCCCCCAGCTTTCCAAAACTGGTGGCGTTAGAATTCAGCCCCAAAATGGATCTTCTCTGCTTCGTTTTACGTGATCATCTGCATGGTGAGTAGCGTGCACGCATATATGGCACGTATAACACGCAAGCAATTATCTTATAAGCAACTAGGCAATTAACATGTAAGATTTTTGTTAAATTTTTGTTTTGCAGTTTGTTTTATCCTATGTTATATTTTTTGTCTTAGGAGATGACAGACTTTAGACACGAGACTGGCGCGACATCGATGCACACTGACAGACTTAGACTTGACATGACATGAGGATGACCCTGGAAAAATTTGCTTAATAATGCGCAACCCTTAGCCAAAATATGGTGATAACGTGGATCAAAAAGAGAATATATATTCCCTAGAGGTAGAAGACCCCGTGGTTTCAAAAAGTATCCATGGAAATAGTCTGTGTCAATCCTCCTTTGGACATCTGTGCTTTTGTTGCTTGAATGGGACTCCCTTATTAAGGGAGATGACTAAAACTTCGGTCTAAGCTTTCGCCATTGTTTGAGTCGAAAACTAGGAAATCTAGGCTGCACGTGGCTTAATATGGACTTAGCTAGACTCGATAAATAAAACAAGGATGGTGGAACGAAGAATGAGTTGCTTCTTTAAAGAGAAGCCCTAATATAGGAGGAAATTTAAGAATCGAATGTGGTTGGGTCCTCTTTTTGAAAGGACTGCCAACGTATTTACCGTAAAGGTAAATACAAACCAGATCGTAGTTCTGAGCTGGTTTTGAGGATTAAGGTTGAACGTTGATAGATGGTTGTGTCCTTGTTAGAGGACTGCCTACTTTTTCACGTGGAGTGAAATCAAACCAGATCGTACTTCGTGATTGTATGCCTAGGCCAAGTGTTAGGGCCTTCAATGTGTCACAGGTTTGTATTCGTTTCCAGACTCAAAGAATTGATTTTAGAGAGTTTCATCCTTAATCATAAATCAAAGAAGTGATTTTTATATAAAAAAAACTCTTGTCATGTGAATAAACTCACAAGTAGGCCATAAGGATTAATTGAGTATGTGAATATACTCGACGACTCCGTGTCAGGGCCAGGGTGAAAATAGTTTGGATATATTGGTATGTTGAGCTTGGTAATAAGGGGTTTTGAATAAAAAAATCTCTGGAGCTTGATTTTGTGTACTTAAAACTTAACAAGGTTGTGGCTTATACGGTGGCTTTGAAATGGGGTCTCTGGCTTGATGTAGCATGAGCGTGAAATGGTAGGTAAATTGATGCGAGTTCAGATTTTCATGTCTAGGCCTTAAAGGTTTAGGTACACGAGCTTAAGAGAATTCTCAAAATTCCTGGCTAACTCCTTGTAATGGCCTCGAGAAGGAGTTAAGGTTGTATTAAAAGCTTATTGTGGTGTTACCAGACCATTTGGCATCCTGATTTTTGGGTTTTGCCCCTTTGACTTTTGCATTTGGCGTTTTGATTTGAGTTTGTTGGGGTTTTCTTTCCAGAATTTGGCTTTTGAGTTGGAATTGTATTATATTAGCTCCAAGACTCGATTTAGGTAGTCTTGGATTTTGGTTTCTTTTGGTTGGAAAGTTTTGGCGTTGGATATTTGTACTTTTTTTAAAAACTAACTTCGACTTTAGCCTAAGTTTGGCTTGATTGTTGGCATTTTTCTTCTTGGCTTTTTTTGTTTGAGCTGAGGAAGAGGTTTTCCGTTTGAATTTGGCTAGACTAACATCTTTATGTGGATGTGGGGAATGGGCTTGGCTCCCGTTATGAATCATTAATAGGGAGATGGTCAAGATTCGCCCTCGAATCCCTTTGATGATAGCTCGTCCTAAGTTAAGTTAAAATGTAAGGTTTCTATTTTCTGATATGGAATATGTAAATAAATGGACACAGATATTCTGGTTCTTGTACCACCCAAAATGTGACGTCGTTTGAGTGTAGTCACATGGATTATGAATGTGAAAAAAAATGTCTCAAATCAATTCTCGTTGTCATACTACAAAAAAAAAATTGGAAGAGTTATGTGAATTGAAATTATATTATTTCAATTAAAATGAATAAGGAGATTAACACTAACTCGAGAAATGTGTGTGACTTATGGGACAACCCCCAGTTTAACACCAGAAGTAGAAAGGAATAAACACTAGAGAAGAAATACCAAGACTTGAATTCGAACTTTAACATGAACTTAGATCTAAACTCCTAATCATCATGGTTGCTTTTAAAGGTCTCCCGTGCTTGTCAACTCGGATTCTTGATCTTAATCATCTAACCACGTGCACAGTTTTTCCTTATTGCTTGGGACATTAAGTAGAATTTGGTCGTCGACCATTTGAACACTGCCCCAGTTGTGTTGAGATGTTGAGTGGAGAATAGTCAAGGAGGGTTCCTTGACTGGAAAGGGTGATGTGTCTATGAGAACCACACATATTTTTTTGTTGGATAAAGGATGAGGGAGACAACTTTTCATTATCAATCATATCTTCAAAAACACGCCTTAGTTTGCACCAATTCTCAATATCATTCCCATTGCCTCTATGGCATTGGCAGTAAGCATTGTCATCCCAAAATCTGGTTTTCTTCTCAGGATCGTGCGAAGGCCCAATTGTTTTAAGGAAGGCTAAGGAGGTTAATTTGTTCAAGGCTAAGCCATAAGGTACGCCTAAATTGGTGAACGATATTGGAGGGTTTTGGTGTTTTATTGGTGAATGCTCCAGAAGGATACTTCTTGCGATCTTGATCCTTGGGTAAGATGGATGTGTGGTGATTGTAGAAATTGACGATAAGTCGTCCAATTGTTGCCTTGCTTTTGGTTTAAGGGGTTGCTTGAACAACATCTTACTTAAATGGTTGGCCATTGAATTTGTCCTTCATTACAGCTGGCTTCCTTTCAAGGGTAGCGAACTTATTTTCCATGTTAGAAAGTCGAGTGTTGAGATTGTTGATGGCTCCTTTTAATTTGGAGAATGTGTTGTTTATGACGACGGAAAACATGAGCATTCCATTTTGAATACTGTTATCCTCTATAGCATGGATCTCCTCATCATCAAATGGATTAACAAAATGAGAAAAATCTAGGAATGGTTCATGGCTAGATTTACCAATGGTTGGCCCAAGAGGGTCAATATTCTTGTCTTTCTTGACGTGAAGTGGCAATGGTAACTTACCACTCTCGATCATGTCTTGGATAACATGATTTAAGTAAAAGCATTCCTCTGTATCATGCCCCCTACATCAATGATATTCACAATATGTGTCCATTTTTCACCTAGGTAGTATATTTTCAGGATCATGACTTAGACCTATGGGCTTTAATTTGCCTTGGGAAAATTAGCCTTTTTAGAGCTACTACGTAGGTTGAGCCATGGTCGGAAAATGATCTAGGAGCCCGTCCCAGCCCTTTTATTGAAGTCACTAAGGAGTTATCTTCTTTGTTCTCATTGGGTCGCATGGGTGATCCAACCATGTTGGTTATAGGTGCGTGACAATTATAACTTGATTTTGGGATGGAAAGATGTGGTGAAGCTTTCAGTACTTCCTTTTGGTTTTTCCAGATTGAGCATACGAGTGCTCAAGTCTTCGATGACGACTTGAAACTCCATCACTACGGCACTTAGCCCCTTTATGGTTGACATGTCAATGGATAAGTCATATAGAACACTTTGGATGGGAGTGACATGATCCCTATTGAGGTAAAAAGGATGCGCGTTATGACTCGATTTGACATGGGATTGCGCAAACTAAGGCAAAATACAATGTAACACAACGAGAAAAGAATCACATTGTGAAGGCAAGATAGTAAATTTGTGAGGAATCATGACCAATTCCTCGTGTTGGTACCCATGGTTTTGACTTCAGACTTGAGTGTTGGTTTTGACAAAATGACGCCTAGATAAAGATCTTATTGACGGGTTTAGGGGGTCCAATGCCGATGGCGCGACGCCATTGGACTTAGATGACTCGATTTATTTGTAGGCTAGGATATGTGTATGATATCCAAGGGGTTTCTAGAAATGTTTCGAGAAGATGGTTTGAAAATAAGGCTCGTTGAGTTAAGTGTTTGCGACTTGGGTGTGTGACTCGATGTGTCAAAGCGATGCCCGTATTATTTTGGGTTTGGGGTTCAAAATGACGACGTGACGCCTTTGGATTTTGACTCAATTTTTTAATGACCCATAAATATGATAATGGTGAAATGGGTTAAAACTGTCAGAGTTTTGACAAGGGAAAAAAACTCGATTTGATTTTGGCCCAAATGTTAGGAAATATATGTTTTTAAACATGGCCGAGTTTTGACTATGGAAAAAATCAATCTAATTTTTATTATTTAAACTTAAATTTGATTTTATATTCCTTACATTTTTTTTGAATTTTTTTAAAAAATAAAACGTTTATTTTTTCAAATTTTTTATTTTTTAACTGATTTTTATAATTTTTTGAAAATCTAAATTTTAGAATGGAATCCTAATTTACAATAATTTTAACATTATTTTGTTTTACAAAATGTGACGTTTTGGCATGTAATTGTCTCGATTTAGCATATAGCATGTATATACATAAATGAGCATTATAATTGTATGCTTTATGCTCTCTATAATAAGGGATTTTGGATATAGGGTGGATTTACATACTAAGCAATCAAACCTCGAATCGTGGACATGATCGTGCCAAACATGAGTACTAAGGCCGTTTTCTAATTCAATTTGCGTGAATAGTGAACGCCCTTGGTACAAACAAGACTAGATACCACGGTGCGCTTGACATTAATCCATATCCATCAAGAAACAAATATGAATTTGCTCCATTGAGATGGGATGATTGGTCAGTTTGGGTTTGGTTTAGAGCCTAGGAAGGCTACAAATGTGAGTCTCGAAAAGCCGCGAATGCGAACCAATAATGTCGAATTGTAACACTAAACTTTAACCTTGTTCACATTTCATCACGGGTAACACTAGACTAAATCTAAGTGTATCATTTCAAGCGGAGTCGCCAAACTATGGACAACGCCACCCGTGTGCCATTGAGTCGCGGCAACACTCGGCCCACAGAGCCCCGTAGGACAACACGTAATAGGTTTGTAACCGATTTGAAAGGCTTTGAAACCGATGAAAGGTTCGAACAATCCAACATTTGAAGGAGTCGCCACCAATTTATTGTGGAAAACTTGAAACTGTTCGATCTTTATGTCATGTTAAGACATAAAGTGATATACACGAAGAATCGTTCCCTTAGCATACTATGTAGAATGACTCTCGTAATACTCATTGAACATGGATATTCGCAGAGATTCCAAGAAACGGGTGAGTGTGTATTGGGAATCCCTTTAATCAGACACCCAATCCCGCCCACTTGATAGCTGCCTGTACTAATGATTGGAGTTGTATTCGTTACATTTGACTTTATCGATTGAAATATGCATGAATGCAAATGTGTTTATCCTAGGCGTGTGAATTAACTAGGATGGTTGAATTAAACAAATAGAATTAAATTTCAAAGTTGAATTAGATTCATTACATGTGAAAAACATGAAATTAACAAAAAGATTAATAAATGATTTGAAAATGGAATTTAAAATAATAAAGGCGGAATAGATAATTTGAAAATGGAATTTGAAATAATAAAGCCAAAAAGTAATTATTAAAGGAAGTTAAGACGTTGTACAAGTGATAATACAAATAATAGTCGATTAATATTAGTCCTAATCGATTAAATCTTGACATATGAGAAGTAGAGCCAAAGATGACCTTAGAAGAGGCTCGACACATGGTGCGCCCTTTCTAAGAGCTTTTTTGACTCTATCAGTCAAAATATCTTCACAGAAAGAAGAAAGAGACCCAAAAGCACTCATTGAAGAGGTGCAATAGATGATGCGTCGTTAATTCTTTAAGTTGGTTAATTATGAAATTGATTTTAATTGATTTTATTTGCAAAACATCGAGTGTTAAAGTAAAGACAACGTTGTGAGGTGAAAATATTTGATAAAAAAAAATAGAAAACTAAATTAGATTTGGAAATCTGGTCCTTCTCGGATCTAGAAAGACCCTCGAATCAACTTGCAATCATGCATGCAAACCGAGGCAACAAAATACAAATTAGAACAAAAGTCACCTTAAAAAGAGGTGTAACATGTGGGGCGCCCTCTCTAAGGTACCACTTGGTTCTGGATTCGATTATGGGTTTTAAATGAAAGATTAAAGTAGTTTATGAACTTGTGCAATGTACGACACATAAAATAAAGTATAAAATAAACAAAACGATATTAAAAGGGTTTTTAACACCCTTACATGTTTAACGTCGCGAGATTTAACTATAGTTGGTATTTACTGTTAACTCTTAGACTTATGCAAAGAAAGTGCCCTTGAAATTAATTAAGGATTATAGTTGTAAAAAGTATGACTTATAGTGTAGTCGTCAAATTGGTTAGTCTATGGAAACGTGACAGAAACTCGATAGGATCGAGGTAACAAGGTCGAATGATCAACCCTGTAAATTTCGATGATAAATAGTAAGGTCTAGTTAACGAGAGAGAGAGAGAGAGAGAGAGAGAGAGGGCAGAACACTGGTGTGCTAAATTATGAGGCCGAATACCTCAATTTATAGCAGAACGAAAGCGAAGACAAACCGAGACACGACACTCCAGTGCGGGGTTTTTAGAAGAGGCGCAACACTTTGCGACCCATTTAGAAGGGGCGCGCATCTTGTTGCGTCCTTTCTAAGGCGTATTTATTCGTTAACAAGAAAACACGTTTTTGCGTTTTATCATTTTGTTTTGACTTCGGGTATCCGTGTGGAACTATAGAACCATAAATATTAGCTTTACAGTACAGTTTCCGTAATATTTCGTCTCGGAACAAGACGAGACTCCGAATTTAATGACAGTTTTAACCGCGGACTCGGAATTGACTTTAATTACTGTCAAAACGACCGTATTGGCACGTAGATGACGAACCAAAGGTTGACACAAGTATTTGAGTTACCTTTAATTATACGACTTACAAAATGTCATAAAAACGCGACGAATGCTAAACATGTTGTCTGATTCATCATTGGGTGGTTTTTGAGATGTGCGATATGAGTGCAAATCATGAGTGTCGACACATTTTTGTTTGATTGAGCTTTGGTATGAAAATTTTACCCAGTCGCAAAAGATTGTCCACAAATTATTAACTATTATCATCACTTTTAGATAAAGGACCTAAAATCTCACTTCTCCCTCTTTTCTTTTAATTAAACCCAAAAACATTCCAAAACAACGAATTGACTAAGTAATTTAATTTCGCACCAATTTGATTAATTTCTTTCAGTTAATTAGATTTATCGTAATAGAATGGATTAGAGAACGAATTAGAAAAAAACCCGTAATAACACTTCAATTATGCTCAAAACCTAGGTCCAAATTTGAATGCTCTTCGTGCCCTATGTTTTGACATGTGGGTCCTAGGTCCAAGCCTAGTTTTCAAATTAAAATTTACTATTCTCACCATTAATTTTTTTAATAATTTAAAATTATCTTATGTAATCAACGATTGAACTTTCATTGTTAATGCTTTTTTTTTCATTAAATTGTTTATAATGGTACAAAAGTTGCTCACAAGAGTGAAGTCTTAAATCGAAGTCATACGAACCTTACGTAGATAAAACAAGCTATTGGTCATTAGAACTAGTTTGAGCACTTCCTAAGCGTGAACGAGGTAATTTTAGAGAAGGGTTACCAAGTCTCTATCAGGCTATGCCTTGGACTATGATTTGAAGATAAGTGAGTAGTCTAAGAGGTCTTAGAAAGACAAACGTGTACACAAGGAGAATCTTGTTTCTTCTCCATTCGTTGTGAAAGTTAAATGGACAAAGAATGGTCGTTTAGAGCGATATTCGGAGGGTTCGGGTAGTGTTTGGGCGCCAAATAAGAGAAAGGAACACACCTATGGGATAATGAATATGCCTTGTCTTGGTTCACATTGCTTTATTTTGTGGTGAGATCTTTCTTGCTTGCGTCGTTTTTCGACGGGCTACCACCACTGGAATAAGGTGGAGAAGTTGGGTTGGTTAGGAGTTAAGCTCTCCCCAGAGGTTCAACCTTTGGTGGGTTATCTGGGGCATCTTCAAGGGTGCACGGCCGAGTAGATTACTCTGCCTCTTATTTGTTCTTTTGTGGAGAAGTGGATGGAGAGGTGGAGGCCGAAAACCAACACTTTCCATATCACATTTGGAGAGATTACCATACTTCTATACAAAGGCCAAAAACTACACACTTTCCATATCACATTATTTGGAGAGATTATTATACTTCTATACGACATTGCGTAGATCTTAAGGATTCTAGAGGATAGTGAGATATGTTGAGTGTTCGAGAGTCCTTTTATCTATGTTTGCGACTACTTCGAAAAAGGCGCTAGGTGAATTGAGGTTGCCTATAGAGAATGGTTTAGTCTCCCTTATTTACAAGAGCATAGTGGTGCTGACAGAGGCAATGAAGGAAAGGGCGAGGACATGGTCGACTTCACTTGTAGAAAAGAACATTATGTGAGCTGCAAAAAAGGGCTATTTGAGGTGTTTTTGGAAAAAAACTCTAAACTATCTCTTTATTTTTACCTTTTTTTGGATCATCCTCTTATGTAGCGTGGTAAGAATCCCGTTAATCACCCTTGACGAAGCAATTTAGTAGGTCGAACAAAACATAATAGTTATACACCAATTTGAGGTGATTCATTTCTATAATTTTAAGCTTAGTAATTTGCAGAACTAATGACTTGATCGAATTATACACATTTACATTGACTCCTTAGTTGTTGATCCCGGCACTTAGATGAGGAAAGTGACATTAATTTTTGTAGACGCCTCTTTAATTGACTTTTTATGCTCAATTGTTAGGTGTACCGCAATTTTGACAAGACGCTTTTTGCCTTGCAAAGAAATACTCTACCTCACGAGTATTTCGTCTTGAGTTGAAGGGACGAAACAAGGCCCATGAATTGCCTTATATCAGATATGTAACAACCTCATTTATGCAGGAGCCTTAGCTAGACCTTCTTAGATAAATAAGGGAGTTACCATCACGAATTCCCGAGGTAGTACAATCATGAGAGTAATTTAAATACTTAATTACATAATGAAGAATTAGTCTTACAACTTTCAAAACAATAACTAAACTAAAACAACATAAGACTTTAAGTTTACAACTCAAGTACTAAACAGCACTTAATAGTCATCAGTAATTATAAGACTCGTCCGTAGCATATCCCATCCCGTACAAGCATCATCCAAAGCCAAGCTCATCATCTAACCTATAAGATACACTGCTCCCCATTTGAACGGAAATAAAAAATGGATCATAATAGGCCACCAATTTTAAAAGAGTTAGGTGGACGACACACACACATAAACCAAACAAGTCAACCAACGGTTGAGTAGGGATTATCTTACTCATCATACAACATCATATCATTAGTCCACATAACCAACGGTCATTAACAAAACAATATAAGATATTCACAATCTCACGTCGATGCGTGGAACAACACACTTAGCACAAATCTCCCAGTCACCATACTCAGCACAACTCTCCTCGTCACCGTTCTTATAACACACTTGGCACCAACCTTCCAGACACCGTTCCCAATTCACAAAGGTACAAGTCTCCCAATCACCGTACCCTTACATTCATCACCATGACCGCACAACCCTCCCAATCACCGTGCAAGTCACAAACGCAACACATGCAATACAACAACAATCATTTATCACATTCGCAACACATGTCATCATATCAATACTCATATGTAATACCATCATACTTTTAATCACATCCAGTATCATAAAAAACATACATGCATAACAAACAATCACCAAAATTCATTAACATCACAAACAGACTCATCTCACTCGAGACATGGGCTGTCTCGCCCGACATGGTCAATGTCTCCCTGCTGTGGTCACTATGTCCCCCGAGATGGTCTCTGTCTCGGGCGGGATGGTTTTATCTCGCCCGGGGAAGTATTTGTACTGGAGTTTAGGATGAGTAGACTCGAACCCTACCTTTCGCAAATTCTGAATGCACACGCAATAGTAGTCAAAGATCGTTACTTTTATCAATTCGCCTCCTATACACATAATAATCATACAATTACTAACTACCCAAATAAAATCATAAATAAGAATAACAATTCCTCATGTGACAACCCTCGAGAATGCGGAAATAAAACATACAAGCATGTGATTTAAATAGCGGAAATACGGTGTTTTTAAAACTTTTTACATGCCAATAGAAAATACGAGGAGTGTCAGATGTTACAAACCAAATACAAAATACTACAAAAGATGTAGTCTCTCCAAATGTTATCCAACAACAAAGTTATTAGCAACTAGCTAAAATCGTCTAGAGGTGTTTCAATCCAGGGACCACGCCCGCTAGCTCACACCCGAACCCAAAATACCACATGCAAAAAGCCATCCAATCAAGCAACCTGTTCATTCATGGAAAACATGAACGCCACAGTCAGTAGGGAGTAACTCCGGGTTCTCCCAGCCATATCACATTAAACGTACATAAAAGGAAATACAAAAGTAGAAGCATGCATATATAGATATACATGTGAAATACGATAAGGATAAATAGGCAATTTGATATTTAATGATAAGAGCATATGGAATACAAATCCGAATCCATCATATTATACAAAGACTCGGGGAAGACACTCTTAGGCAACCGAATACGCTCACTAGGGCTTGCATCTCACCGTTAGCGGTATAAGTTTGATAAGATTGAGACTCGACAAACAAACCATGCCAAGTCATGTGAAGATCAATCATATAATCATTCATGTAATCATCCATCCAAACACACCGACATAATGACGACATCTCTCACGGTAAATGAAACGCACTAGCACAGTAAACATGGCAAGTATGATTAAAAGGCATCCACGTGATACATCATTTCTCTGAACGCATACACGATGCTACATTTCGTATATGTAGACTAATTTCCTCCTGGTAGCACGACGATATAAATATCCGGTCCTAGTCTAAACCTGGCCAGACTCTCGGAATAAACGTGTTCCGATTCGACATGCGATAAACGTTTAGCAGCCAAGACTCGGTCAATCATAGACGCCGAGAGTACCCCAAATTCGGTCGATAATTCACGAAAAGGCGGAAAAGAGCACAAGCCTCATAACAAGCGGTACGCTACATGCAAATAACACCACCTCACAAGTACACAACATTTGACGGCCGGGTCGATCAACGCATAGCGTTCGCCTCCCAACAACGTCGTCGTATGCCCACTAACACATGCAATTAAGCAGTAGGATACCTCCCCGTTCCGGCATTCCAGCCTTACGAACGTGGAGGTAGCAAGGGAATGACAGTACAAAGCACAAGAAAAAATAGTGCTCAAACCCGTATCATTTGTAAAAACCGACTCAAAGGGGAACATATCACAAACCGTCACAAAACATGAGAATATGGCATTATATAAATGTAAATAGGATAAAGATGAATCAATACATGATACATAAGCATTAGAACAAGTTTATGAAGCATAATGAATAAGAAACATAGATACCTCTCCAAAACAACAAGTTTGGAAACTAACTAAAACAAGGGTCCACTTCAAACTGTCATAACTAGAGTTCTAGATATGCAAATGCGTAAATTACAGGTTGAGGTGATAGCTTATCCTCTTACGGTTCCAACGATAAGTCACAAGCCTAAAACAAGCAAGTAACGAAGGAGATATGATCATTTTATGAAAAGGGGTCAGTGCAGTGAAACTGCACAAGTCACGACCGTGACTTGTATTTCACGCTCGTGACATGAGTTACCAATTCACCCGAGAGCCTTCAACATAAATTCAATCCTATCATTTCCAATTCTCATAATTCATTTCTAATAACTATCAACAATCAATATTCATCATCAACAATCATCAACTAACAACAATCATCATCAATAACATGAATCCTAAGCTTTCTAATCGTATTCTAAATACGAAATCTAACATAGAAGCATGTAAAACACGTAAATGATATCGAGTAACCCTTCACCGTTACCTTTTCGCGTCTTTAATCGATTTCTAAACCTTCCTAGTCTCCACCTACATACAATTAGATAATAAAAGATGAATATCATTCACCTTGAGAAAGACGGATAATTTAAAAGCGAGAAAGACGGTAATTTTATTACCAATACGGATAGAGGAAGCTAAGAAGGGAAGAATAAGACGAACCTAGATGAATTTGAGCAAGAAATGAAAGCGTAGCGATGATTCGAAGATGGATCAAATATGGAGGCTAGGGATTTGGGGTTTACTTAGTGATGAAGTAAGAAGCAGATTGAATGAGGGTGTTAGGGTTGTGAGGGAGTATATGAAGAGTAAGTGGAAAAGTCAAGGAAAAAGTCAATAAAGTCAAAGACGGCTCAAGACGGGTTTTTCTTGAAATCTCGCGGAAATTCCAAATACGAACTCGGAAATTCTAAATTCGCCTCGGAAAATTAAATTTACGATTAAAACTAAAATTCGCTGAAAAGTGTCTGTAAAATATTTTTACTAGAAAAATAGGGTACATTTGCGGGTGTTACAATCACCCCACCTTTTAAAAAGTTTCGTCCTTGAAACTTGAGAGTAGAAACCCAAAAGTATCAAAGACAAGAATCGGTTTTAAAAATCAACAAGAAAGCTTTTACAAGGTAAACATTTATGAAACGAAGTTCTTCTCGAAAACGATTTAAAGAGAATTTTCATAAGTGTGGAACTTACTTACGGATCTCAAGAGTGCCCGTCGCGAACGAGAACTCTAATTATCCAGATCAAATCAAAGTCGAAATAGTGAAATCGAAAATCAAACAACGTTAGTAAGTGTAGGACTAGTTATCAGACGTCTCCAATAACAAGTGCAAACATCCCACCAAACGCAAAATCCAAGTATAAAAGCAAAAGAAATCTATTTTCCCCAAAAAGGAGGTACAAAAACTATCTTTAGACTTCTTTGAAACGTTAAATTAGAAATATAATATGGAAATTTGAAGGTTTTATCAAAGATAAAATCAAATAACAGGACATTACACGCACATAAAACAACTCGCACATTTCACACACAATTCAGGGTAACAAAATATATACTAAACACGTAAAAACGAAACAAATCGAACTCTTAGGGAAAGGAAGAATCACGATGAAATCGGTACGAAGATCTACAAGAATTCGATAGTACTAACTCTACTAATACTCTAATCCTCAAGAGAATTCAATTTACCCAATTTGCAACTCATCATTTTCAATCATCAGAATTCCTACAAAAATATTCCATAATCACGAAACTTCGAGTAACAAATCCCAATTATTCAAATCCAATATATTTACCTACGTCCATCGGCACGGTAGACTCCACAACTAACAATCGACATGAAAGATTTATTACGCACTCTAATCTTCTTAGTTTCATCAAAACTCTTACTAGAAACTATCAACAAAATATTTATCTATGGAAACATGATCGCTAACAACCACAAGGTAAATGACTTACCATGAAATCCTTTAATCCAATTTACTTCAAACTTATTGTCCTAAATTTACAATGAAATTTGTCATCCTCGAAAATCAAAACACAATCCACGCAACCAAACATAATTATCTAAGATCCAACTAGCCTCATCCCAGATCTCACGACAAGGAAAAATCCATATTCCATTATCGATTATAATAATTCTTTAATACGCCATAACATCCTTAATTCAATCACTACTATGCTTGAAGCCTCAAATACAAATAGTCACATTAGCAAATTATGGTAGTTACTAATTCTCAAGATAAATGGGTTCACCATTCTAACTCTATTATCCATAACAACTGAGCACTCACTATCCAACGCTTGCAACAAACATTTCTAAATATCCAAATATGATTCCTTAAGAATAAAAGAAAATTATAAATTCCAAACCACAAATGGCCAATCACTAGGCAATCAGACAACCATTCAAAACATCTAATTCATCTAAAACTCAAAATGAATCGATTTTCATTTATGACAATACTCCTCAGACTTTGGGTACCGACTCAATTACCCTAAATCAAAGTCTCTTTTAGAATCCACCAATTAGAGACATCTAATTCCCAAATGATATCCCAAGCAACCGATATAATACTCAACAACAACGAATATCATCTCGCTCAACTTAATTCCCAAAATAGCACTACACTAGCAAGCTCAATAAATGAAGCCACCAAGAAAGTACAATACCACCAACAGGTTCATCCTAAGGTTTAAATTCCAATCCTATTCATGATCAAAATCAACACGAAGCTAGCTAACAACCTAATCATCTCACCAGAGGAAAGACAATGACACCATGACATTGGAAACGATAGGAGATTTCGAGGGAAACACGAACGCGATAAGATCGGACGAAAATTAGAGGAACGCTAGAGGCAGGGAGCCAAAAGCTAGATTTTGGATAGATATAGCTATGAAGGTAGCCAAGCAAAGGAAGAGATAAGAGAAAACAATTTCCTAGGAATAGGTCTTAGTAGGAACTTGCATGAAAGGAAATGGAAAGGGATAATAGCACGAGAAAAAGGTTTAAGGTTTAATCCACAAAATTCCCTTTTCAAACTCAGCGCGATAGCAAAGCAAATCATCTCAATAACAAAGGTCTCTTACAAGGGACCCTCGTACCACATATCATCGGAGTAAGGTACACCTAGTTTTAACAAATCGATTACAACCCAATTCATCCGCTCTTTCATATAACACAGATTCCCAATTGCGGAATTGCAACTTAAGCATAATAACATTCTCTCAACTCCATAATTTTGACACATTCCCAAAGGTTTCAAAAAACCGAAGAACCAATAAGGTATTTTCCATACTAATCTCTTTTCAACTCCTACGGCCACAAGGTAGAACACCGAACAAAACGTCATTATCAACATCATATAGCCCACGAGTTCATTATTAACAAAGTACAACCTCAAGTCAAACATCATCATTAACGTCCCAAGGTAAGTTTCCACATGAACGTCATATCTATAATCCTCAAGTAATATGGTTCAACTTACAACGAAACCTTACTACTCCAAACGAGTCTCCGATACAATAAGATAAGATCATATCTTTAAATCCAAGAACTATAGCCAAATGCTTTTTCACCAAGCCTATACTCTAACACATAAACTAAAATCCACAAGAAGTCACTTAGTCTCAAAAGCATTTTACAACTCAAGGCATCATTCAAACTCCTAAATTCAAAAGATTAAATCGCTAATGGGTTTAGAAGTCTTAGCCAACTTATTCAACCTTACACCATCAATTATCATGAACTATCCACACATTGGTCATGACAAGCATCAAGCATTAAAATCATCAAACTTATCTTACTACCTTTCCTTAGAGATACAACCAATCACCACTATAGGGTGAATTTAGATCTACACCATTTTCCTCAAATCACAAATTCATTCTAACCAACACTAATATTCCACAAAGTTCAAAGCTCTTCCGACCAAGTACAATATACCACAAACAAAAAGGGTATGACATCCATAAAAATGTTACATGAGGAAGGTAAGGGTACCAATGGTAAGATGGAGGAACTATCAAGAGTAATTTCCAAGAGGCAAACAAGATGGAATAGAAAGAAGCACCTAGATAAAAGGAAAAGAGCATAATATAATAAGGACGAGAGAATTCATAGATGAGGAAGAAATACACTTCAATTAGGCTTGTCAATCTTCAAATCTTCGGTAGAGGATATTTATTCTAGGTAACACAATGATCCACCTTAAGACGGTAGATACAAACAAACATAGCATCACTCAACACAATCAACAAACAAGTTAGAACCTAACAAACATCAAGTACACCAAAGACTACCACCTTAGGTCCTTAAATCTACCCATCTCTCATTTATTATTTCAAGGTCAAGTAATTTAAGTTTAGGGTTCACGTATGTGCGTCGGGAGCGATAAAGCTCTGATACCAACTGTGACAACCCTCGCGAATGCGGAAATATAAAACAAACAAGCATGTGAAATATATAGCGGAAATGTGAAGTTTTAA
>JAIUZE010074755.1:0-10570 GCA_022085475.1 Heliosperma pusillum | reverse complement strand
TTATATGCAATTAGTCACATGATAGGAAGTTTTCCCTGTGACTGTTTTAATTATATGGTTGGTGTCGTGTTGACTAAGTACCCATAGAGAATTATGAGTATATGGCGTCTTGACCATTCTAATTCTAACTGAGTATCTTGGACCATGACATTGATAGGCCTTACTATCTTTAACGAGTATATGTTCACTGCTTGATAGCTTTTGTGTTCCGGCTTGATGGATCTTCAAGTCGGGGCATGGCTGCCTTATTACTTCCACTTTGGGAATGGAGCCAGCTTTAGTACTAGCCAACCCTTTCGTGGATCTCCTTAGGGGTACTCATGTGATTGTATCATGGGTCTTGGATGCGATGGATCTTCGCATTTCTCTAGGTCTGCGCAGTCTAGGTTTAGGGTAGAGTTGTATCTTGGCCATGTTATTAGGGTAACCTCTGAGCTAAGATAGGTGCTTTGGATCTGGGCCATGTTTTAAAGGTAACCGCTGAGCCTAGATGTGTGCTTTGTATTTGGGCCATGTTATTAGGGTAACCGCTGAGCCTAAATATATAAGTATATCCTACCTCGCGGTATAGACTCGAGTTACAGAAGTCTTCTATTGACTGTGCTAAGAACTTGTGCCTGTTTCTAGACGTATTGGTCTTTCATGTTTGATGATTCTATGAGTTCTAGAAGGTGAGATGCAAGCCGGCTAGGATTGATAGAGTTTGGATTAACGGTTGTTAACTGATTCACATGATTACGTGTTGGTTAGGGTTTGAGTGTATCATGGCCATGTTTCTGAGAGGAACCTCTGAGCTAGCATACCAGCTTCCCTACCTCGAGTTATAGTTTATTATCGGTTTCACATGATAGCTTTCACATGCTAGGTTATATGTTAGTTATCTGTTTCATAACATGAAAAGCATATCATATATGTTAAAGTTTTGTATTTTCCATATACATTGCTTTTATGTTATTCATGTTTTATTAAACTTGAAATTTCGTGGCTGGGAGAACTCGGAGTTACTCCCCACTGACTGTGGCTTCCGTGTTTATATTTAATGCGGTTGGCAGGTTTGTGATGCATACATTGGGTACATTGACGAGCTAGCGAGCGAAGTATTACCTTGGACTTATATTCGGTTCTTTAGGATTGTATATTATTATACACTCTTTTATTTCCGTATTTATACGGGAGATATGTCTCCCGTCTTGTATATTTCTTTTGTATAATATTATTTCCGTTTTGTAATGAACCTTTTTATTTATGACACCTTTGTTTATTTATTTAAATTTTTTTTTTTTTTCTTTCCGCAAATTTGAGGGTGGTCACAAAAAATTTTCCAATATGCTTCTTCTAATACCCACCAAAAGCAAGGGCAGCTGCCTTCACAATGTTACCAACCTCACGAAACTGTAAATGCCATTTCCTCGAGAAGTGGTAAGCATAATGATGAGCCCGTGGTTGTTGATGTTGAAGCTGAGGTGCCCATGTCAAAGGGGAAAGAGCCCGAGATTCCTATTGAGATCAAAGTCCCATTTCCCCAAATATTAGCCAAGCACAAGGAGGAGGCAAAGTATGGTAAGTTCCTTGACGTCGTCAAGAATTTAAATGTAACAGTCCCTTTCATATAATTGCTTGCCCAAGTTCCTTCTTATTCCAAGTTTATGAAGGAAATCCTCAAAAATAAGAGATCCTTCAATGAGATGAAGACCGTAGCTTTCACTGAAGAGTGTAGTGCACTCTTGCAAAATAAGTCTCCACCAAAACTTAAGGACCCTGGTAGTTACTCCATCCCTTGCACTATAGGCACATATACCATTGATAAGGCCCTTTGCGACCTAGGTGCTAGTGTAAGTGTCATGCCCTTTTCTATGTTTGGAAAACTTAACATGGGTGCTTTGAAATGCACTAATATTACTTTGCAAATGGCAGACCGTTCTCTAAAACAACCTATGGGTGTTTTAGAAGATGTGCCCGTCAAAGTTGGTAAGTTTTTTATTCCCGTTGACTTTCTAGTACTTGACATGGCCGAGGACTCTCAAATCCCAATCATTTTGGGAAGACCCTTTTTGCACACCACTGGTGCAGTTTTTGATGTCAAGAACGGGAAGTTGACATTAGAGATGGGAGATGACAAGGTGACCGTTAGTAAAAATTCCACCGTTAGGAGACCTGTGTTAGAAGACTCTTGTTATGTGCTTGATATTGATGACTCTTCTGTTGTTTCTTCTATTCCTCGATCCTTAATGACGGATCCGTTGGAGGCACATGTTAGTGTTGATTCTCTTGCAGGTGAGCATACTAAAAGCACTACTGCTAAAAGTGCTAGAAGGGGCTATTCCCGGAAAAGTTTCGCATGGATGAAGAATGTAAAGAACGCTATAGAGATGAGCTTGGATGATAGTGAGCTTAAAGATAAAGGATGATTTCAAAGAAAGAAATGGAGTCTAGCAAGACTTTTAAATTGCGCTTCTCGGAAGGCAACCCGTGTTCCTTTTCTTTTTTTGCATTTTTCTTTTTTCCCTTTTTCATTGTTAGGATTTATTTTGGAGATGAAAGAGGTTTTGAAGAATCTATAAAGACCTTCCTTGTCAAGTCCAAAAGACTAGCTTGGGGGAGTCCGCGCTAACTAGTGACCTTCACTCTTCTTTCATTTTTCCTTTTCCCCATTAAGCATGTCATTGCATATTTTGTCTTTGTGCTCACATTGAGGACAATGTGATGTTTAGCGTGGGGGAGGGATTGCATTTTCCCATTTTGCATTTTAGTTGATCATTTTTCAAATTTTGAATAAGAGAAAGAGATAATTTTTGAGAAAATTTAAAAATTTCTGATCACAATTGAATGCTTTTCATGCTTTGCTTGCTTGTTTACTAAGCTATCATGTTACATTTCCCAAACTTAGAACTTTCAAAAGATAATGATTCAATATTTATTGAATTGTGCATACATGGGGAAGTCTTGTACACAGTAGGCATGGAATGAATCTATAGATGAGTACGCTTGATCTTGACATTTGGCAAGTTACATATATTGTAAGGTAGAACCTCCTTAGGGTGGTACATCTATACCCAGTCTCGTCTAGGTGTGTGTAGTTCTCCTTGTGATGTGTGTCATGTCAAAACGCATAAGTATGGTTCTCATTTCATTTCTATAAGAATTGCATTCATGATTCACTAAGATTTGAAGCCTTTTTCACTTTGAATTACACCTCAAAATAAGCCCCTTCATACAAATGTTTCACAAAATAATAGCTACATATAAAAACTGCCTACCCTGTTGAGCTAGTAACAAGACTATGGTGTATAGGTGCTCTTTTGAGAAGATTTTGTTCCTTGATGTCAAAGTGAATTTGGGAGAACGAAAATGTTCAAGAAGTGATGTTATGTTCAAAAGAAAAAAAGAAAAGAAAAAAAAAAGAAAAAAAAAAAAGAAAAAAGAAAAAAAAAAAGGAAGAAATAAAAGAAGAAGTTGTGAGTATCTCCTAAGAAATGTCAAGTCAATATTCAGAAGGAGTTTACCCTTGTGTTTCGTGTGTAATAAGCCAATTTGTTGCTTCGTTATCCGTCTTTTGGAAATTAATCGAAAGTTTGGATTGGGTATTCATTTATCATTGGTCAGTTGCTAGCTCATTCTAACCTTCACATGACCATAACTATTTGTCCACTTTTCACCCATTTCCCAAAGCCTTCTTTGTAACACCCGGAAATGTACCCTATTTTTATAGTGAAAATATTTTACGGTTACTTTTCAGTGAAATATAGTTCTAATCGTAAATTTTATTTTCCGAGTCGAATTTAGAATTTCCGAGTTCGTATTTGGAATTTCCGCGAGATTCCATGAGAATCCCGTCTTAAGGCGAGTTTGACTTTTGTTGACTTTTTCCTCATACATACTCATACTCCCTTAACCTAGTTCATACACAAACACATTTCAACTTTTCTTCTTTCTTAAGAAACCATCAAACCCTTGCCTCCATAATCTTTCCATTCTTAGAATCATCATAGCTCACTCGTTTCTTGCATAAATTCAGGTAAGTTCGTCTCATTCTTCCCCTCTTACCTTCCTCTATCAGTATTGATATTAAAATCATCGTCTTTCTCGCTTTTCAAACTTTCTGTCTTTCTCAAGATGAATTTTATTCATCTTTTATGATCTATTTGTAGGTGGTGACCTCCAAGATCCCGACAAAGACTATTTTCTAATTGAAGAGGAGCTTGACGAGTAGTGAAGACGCTTAAAGGTAACGGTGAAGGGTTACTCGATATCATTTAATTGTTTTATGTGTTTTCTAGGCTAGTAATCGTATTTAGATTATGGTTAGTATGCTTAGGACTTGTGTTGTTGTTGTTGGTTGTTGTTAGTGATTAATCGATATGAGAATTGATGGTTTGTGATGATAAATGAGGATTTGGTTGTTGGTAACTTGTTGGAAATTGATCGTTCCCGAATCCCGTGTGGGACGCAGGCTGCGTCGTGGTGACGCAGGCTGCGTCACTCGCTGCCGACTGAAATTTTCCTGCACTGACCCTTTTTCGTAAAATGCTCATATCTCCTACGTTACTTGCTTGTTTTGGGCTTGTGACATCCCGTTGGAACCGTAAGAGGATAAGCTATCACCTCCATTAAGAATTTATGCATATGCATGTCTAGAACTCTAGTTATGACCGTTTGAAGTGGACCCTTGTTTTCGTTGGTTTCCAAACAACGTTGTTTTGGAGAGGTGATCTATGTTTTTATTCATTATGCTTCATAAACTTGTTATAATGCTTATGTATCATGTATTGACTCATGTTTATCATATTTAAACTTATAGGATTCCCTATTCTCATGTTTTGTGATGGTTTTTGGTATGTTCCCACTTTGAGTCGGTTTTTACAAATGATACGGTTTGAGCACTATTTTGTCTTGTGCTTTGTACTCTCATTCCCTTGGCTACCTCCACGTTCGTAAGGCTGGAATGTCGGAACGGGGAGGTATCTTACTGCTTAAATGCATGTGTTAGTGGGCATACGACGACGTTGTTGGGAGTTGAACGCTATGCGTTGATCGACCCGGCCGTCAAATGTTGTGTACTTGCGAGGTGTGTTATTTGCATGTAGCGTACCGCATGTTATGAGACTTGAGCTCGTTTTTTCGCCTCTTTCGTGAATTGCTCTCGAATTTGGGACTACTCGCCGTCAATGATTGACCGGTCTTTGGATGCGAAACGTAATCGCATGTCGAATCGGAAAATGGTTTATTCCGAGATTCTGGCCAGATTTAGACTAGGACCGGATATTTATTATCGTCGTGCTACCAGGAGGAAATTAGTCTACATATACGAAATGTAGCATCGTGTATGCGTTCAGGGAAATGTTATATCCCGTGGATGCCTTTTAATCATACTTGCTATGTACACGGTGCTAGTGCGTTTAATTTACCGTGAGAGATGTCGCCTTTGTGTCGTTGTCTTTGAATGCCTGATTTCATGATTTTATTCATGGTCATTGCATGACTTGGCATCGTCAATGTATTGGTATGGTTGAATGGATGATTATATGATGGATTTATTCATGGTCATTGCATGACTTGGCATGGTTTGTTTGTCGAGTCTCAATCTTATCAAACTTATACCGCTAACGGTGAGATGTAAGCCCTAGTGAGCGTATTCGGTTGCCTAAGAGTGTCTTCCCCGAGTCTTTGTATCACATGATGGATTCAGACTTGTAACTCTTATGCTCTTATCATTATATATGGAATTTACTATCTATTCTTATCGTATCTCACATGTATATCTATATATGCATGCTCTACTTTTGTATTTCCTTCTATGTACGTTTAATGTGATATGGCTGGGAGAACCCGGAGTTACTCCCCACTGATTGTGGCTTCAATTGTTTTCATGAATGAACAGGTGCTTTGCATGGATGGCTTTTTGCTTATGCTATTTTGGGTTCGGGTGTGAGCTAGCGGCCGTTGTCCCTGGATGAAACACCTCTAGACGTTGTTTAGCTAGTTGCTAATTACTTTGTCTTTTGTTAACACTTTGAGAGACTACGTCTCTTGTGGTATTTTTATTTAGTTTGTAATATTTTTGACACTCCTCGTATTTTTCTATCTTGCATGTATAAAGGTTTTTAAAATACCGTATTTTCCGCTATATAATTCACATGCTTGTATGTTTTATATTTCCGCATTCGCGAGGGTTGTCACAGTTTGTATCAGAGCTTTATCGCTCCCGACGCACACACGTGAACCCTAACTTAAACTACTTGACCTTAAAATAATAAATGAGAGATTGGGTAGAAGTTAAGGACTTTACTTGGTAGTCTATTTGTTTATGCTAATTGGTAGGAGTAACTTAATTTGTTTTTGTTTCTTATGAAGATGGTTAGACCACGATTAGCTGAGAACGTTATGATGGAAGCTCTCACTCAAGTGCTGAAAAATCAGCAAGATGCAGCTTTAGCTCAAGCTAACCAAGTTCCCCCTAGAAGGGAAGATAACCATCAAGGTGGCTACGCTTGGGTAGCTGGACAAATAGCAAGGAGTAAGATCGTACCATATGGTGGTAAGCCGGATCCTACGGAGTTATCCGATTGGTTCCGTGAGATGGAGAAGCAGTTCGATCTATACCAAGTCCGAGAAGAGGACAAGGTGAGGATCGCAAAGCACTTTCTGGTGAGGGAAGCTGATAACTGGTGGGCTATCACTAGTGCCACCGCTGTTCTTGAAGAGGACTTTAACTGGGCTTGTTTCAAAGCTCTTGTGGAAGGTAGATTCTATCCTAAAGAGCTTAAACAACAAAGGCTCAAGGAGTTCATTGACTTTAAACAAGGCAACTTATCCGCTCAAGAGTTTACTATGAAGTTTAATAAGCTTGCGCATTTTGCGCTGAGGCTTATCCGAGATGATGAAGACCGAGCATACTATTACCGTAACAAGTTGAGTGCCGTTCTTCAAAGTAAAGTGAGAAGGGGTACTGCGTCCTTTGGAGATATTTGTGATGATGCCTTGTGGGCCGAGAATTCAATGAGGGCTATTAGAGATGAAGCTTTAATGAATAATCCCTCTCCTTCTTATGCTCCTAGGCCAAATGATTATGGGAAGAGGCCGTTTATTCCGTCTTCCTCTAGTTCCTATGCTAACAAGAGGAGATTCAATCCTCCTTCCAATGCAAATGCAAGGAATCCTGCTCCTTTCATTCCTAGAGCTACTTCAAATGTGGCTCATAGGCCTTATGCTCCTCAAGCTCAACCTCAAGGTCATTTTTGCAACCGGTGTAGACTTCCACATCACCCTGGTGTGTCATGTTCCAAACGACCTTATGTGTGCTTCTTTTGTCAAAAGGGTGGTCATCGTTACGAGGATTGCCCCGATCGAAAGTTGCCCCCTCCTCCTCCTAAACCTAAGGGTTTTATCTTTGTCATGAGCCGCGCTGAAGCCGACGCTCATCCCGAGATCATTACGGGTATGTTCTCAATCTTAGAGCAACCGTGTCTTATTCTTTTTGATACCGGTGCTTCAATGTCTTTTGTGTCATCAACCTATGCTAGTAAATTATCTATCAAGCCTACATCTAGTGAGGATACTCCCATATCCTTACCATCCGGAGATATTATCTCTTGTTCTACCCTTTATCCAAATGTTCCAATATGTATTGCGGGTTCTATCTTTCCCGCTAATCTCCTTAAGTTTCCTTTAGGAGAGTTTGATATAATCTTAGGTATTGATTGGCTAGCAATGTATGATGCTAGGTTCGAGTGTCGTGATCAAAAGATTTATTAAAAGAGTCCTTTAGGGGTTAGAATAACCTATAAGGGATCTCATCCCCGTAAAGGTGTGTCTTTAATTTCCGCTATGAAATTGGTAAGTATGGTTAGAAAAGGTCACCAAGCATTCTTGTGTGTTGTGACTTCTTCAAATACCTCTTTGCCAAGTATTGAAGATGTGCCTATTGTTCGAGAATTCGTTGATGTATTCCCCGAAGATTTGTCCGGGATTCCTCTCGAGCGTGATGTTGAATTCTCTATTGATCTTGTTCCTGGTTCTGGTCCAATTGCCAAAGCTCCTCACCGTATGGCTCCGACTGAATTGAAAGAATTAAGGAAGCAGCTGGATGATATGATTGAAAAGGGTTTTATTCGACCAAGTGCCTCGCCTTGGGGTGCTCCCGTTCTCTTTGTAAAGAAGAAAGATGGTTCTATGAGGCTTTGTATTGATTATCGTGAATTGAATCGGATTACAATCAAGAATAGGTATCCTTTGCCAAGAGTTGAAGATTTGTTTGATCAATTAAAGGGTGGTTCTACCTTTTCAAAGATTGATTTGAGATCCGGTTATCACCAAATTCCTGTTCGAGATGTTGATATTCCGAAGACCGCTTTTAGTACAAGGTATGGTCATTATGAGTTTAAGGTAAGGCCATTTGGATTGACGAATGCTCCCGCTATCTTTATGGATCAAATGAACCGCACATTTAGTGAGTATCTTGACAAGTGTGTGGTGGTGTTCATTGATGATATTCTTATTTTTTCCAAGTCCGAAGAAGAGCATGCTATTCATTTGAGGATTATTTTGGGTGTTCTACGTCGTCAGAAGTGGTATGCTAAATTCTCCAAATGTGAATTTTGGTTACCTAAAGTGTCCTTTCTTGGGCATGTGATTTCTAAAGAAGGTGTAATGGTGGATCCTTCGAAGATTGAGGCCGTTGTTGATTGGAAGAGTCCGACTGATATTAGAGAGATTCGAAGTTTTCTTGGTTTAGCTGGTTATTACCGAAGATTTGTCAAGGATTTCTCTAAGCTTGCTAGACCGATGACTCAGTTATTGAAGAAGGCAACCAAATTCCTATGGAATGAAGCTTGTGAAGCAGCGTTTCAAGAGTTAAAGAAGAGGTTAACTACCGCTCCGGTGTTGACTTTGCCTGAAGATGGAGTAGACTTTGATGTCTATTGTGATGCTTCTAAAATGGGATTGGGTTGTGTTCTTATGCAGAATAGGAAGGTGGTGGCTTATGCTTCAAGGCAATTGAGAGTTCATGAAGTGAACTATCCTACTCATGATCTAGAATTGGCCGCTGTTGTTCATGCTTTGAAAGTGTGGAGACATTATTTAATTGGAGTTCATTGTCGTATCTTCACCGATCACAAGAGTTTGAAGTACATATTTACTCAAAAAGAGTTGAATATGAGGCAAAGAAGATGGTTGGAATTGGTGAACGATTATGATTTTGAGTTATTATATCATGAAGGGAAGGCAAATGTTGTTGCCGATGCTCTTAGTAGGAAGGCTTCTCATGCTTTAAATGCTATGCATGTATTACCTGTTGATCTTTGTGCCGAGTTTCGAAAGTTGAGTTTGGAGTTCGTAGAGCGTGGATTTGTTCATGTTGGTGCTATGATTGCCGAACCTGTGTTTCTCCATGAAATCCGCGAAAGCCAAGTTGATGATCTTACCTACAAGTCTATCCAAGCCAAGATTCTTGAAGGTAAAGGTAAAGATTTCAAGTTTGATAATGAAGGTGTTCTTCGTTTCCATGGTCGTTTATTTGTGCCTAATGCTCTTACTTTGAGGAAGCGAGTTCTTGATGAAGCTCATCTTTCCCCTTATTCTATTCACCCCGGTGGTGATAAGATGTACAAAGATTTGAAGCTGCAGTTTTGGTGGCCGAACTTGGAGGGTGATGTTGTGTCATATGTTGGAAGATGTTTGACTTGCCAACAAGTGAAGATTGAACACAAGAGACCCGGTGGATTGCTACAACCGTTAGATATTCCGCTATGGAAATGGGAATCTATTTCCATGGATTTTGTTCTGGCTTTGCCGAAGACCGTTGGTGGTAAAGATGCTGTTTGGGTTGTTGTTGATCGATTGACCAAGTGTGCTAGATTTATTCCGATCAAAGAAACTTGGAATTTGGAGCGTTTAGCAAAAGCTTATGTGGATGAAATTGTTAGATACCATGGAGTTCCATTGGAGATTATATCCGACCGAGATCCGAGGTTTTGTTCGAGATTTTGGAAAGCTTTGCAAGAGGCTATGGGTAGTAAGTTGTTGATGAGTACTGCTTTTCATGCCGCTACAGATGGTCAGACTGAGAGGACTATTCAGACTTTAGAAGACTTGCTTAGGGCTTGTGCTCTTGACTTTCAGTCTAGTTGGAAAAAGAGCTTACCGTTGGTGGAGTTTTCTTACAACAATAGTTATCATGCATCTATTAAGATGGCTCCTTATGAAGCTCTTTATGGAAGGAAATGTCGGAGTCCTATATGTTGGAATCAATTGAGTGACAATCGTGATTTAGGCCCCGATGTTCTTGTTGAGACCATTGATAATGTGAAGGTCATTCGTGATAGAATGAAAGCCGCTCAAGACCGTAAAAAGTCTTATGCCGATATCCGAAGAAGCCGTTAGAGTTTGAAGTTGGTGATAAAGTATTCTTGCAGGTGTTTTCTCCATGAAGGGTGTTAAAAGGTTTGGGTAAGGGTAAATGAGCCCGAAATAATTGGACACTTGATATGTGGAAAGGATTGGTTGCAGTGCTTATAAGTTGGAATTGCCGCCGAATGTGGCTAGGTTCATGATGTTTTCAGTTTCTCAATTG
>JAIUZE010074754.1:0-18779 GCA_022085475.1 Heliosperma pusillum | reverse complement strand
AATGAAAAGGAAACTAAGATTATAAAACTAAGAATGATAAACATGATAAAGGAAATACTAAAAGAAAATGAAACTATAATGTAAAGACGAGAATAAAGATTACCGAAAAGGATGAGAAAAGATTGAAATGGAATAAGAACTTTAATAGGAAATGCAAACCCGGAAATTAGAATTCCAATTACAAGTAGAACAACTACAATTGAAGAAAGCTTAGAACTAGACTAAACTAAACTAGAGAAAACTAAACTAAACTAAACTAAGAAAGAAGAAAAACTAATCTAAAGAAAGAAGAGAAGAGATGTTGTGTGAAGAGATTGTGTGAGATGAGATGAGGGGCTAGAGCATCTATTTATAGCATTAGGGTTTCGAGGAGAAGAGGTTGGGCATTAAACACATAGGACAAAAATAGGAAGAAGAAGTCGTCATGCTCGGATCAGCTCACTTACCCGATCGGGTACACACTTACCCGATCGGGTATGTGGTCTTCTGGAAGCTCTTGACTAACGTTTCATCTTCCTTTGCTTTGACTTGACTTCCAACATCCCCCTTGACTTCTTGAGTCGGGTTTGTTGATAGGGTTTAATGTAAAGCGATGATTTCTTTCGCCTAACTGATTGATCTTCCGACAACTACGAAACCGTCCTTGCTTCTTCTCTCTTTCGAATTAGTGAACCTTCTTGAAATGCCTTTCACTTGGTCAAGCTTGCTTCTTCAAATCGTCGGGTTCTAGGCAAATGCTCGGAAATATAGAAAAAGGGAGTAGAAACGTCACTTTCCCTACAAAACAGGTTAGAACATAGGAATTCGCCTAGAAGACGATATTAGCTCATAAAGTGGCTTAACAAAGCACAAATGACATACAAAACCGAGCTAAATTGGGGGTTAAAACCATACAAATATTCACTTATCACTCATCCAGAGTTCGGCTCGCATAGTAAATAGTATTCAAAGCTTTGTCTTTCCGTTGGCCGAGCACCGCTCCTAGTGCGTAATCGCTTGCATCGCACATAATCTCAAACGGCAGCGTCCAATCGGGAGGCTGAATGATGGGTGCGGAGACCAAAGCCTGTTTCAAAGTGTTAAAAGCAGAAAGACAATCATCAGTAAAATCGAAAGGAGCATCTTTTAATAGCAACTGTGTAAGTGGTTTAGTAATTTTAGAGAAGTCCTTGATGAACCGGCGATAAAAACCGGCGTGACCAAGGACACTCCTCACCCCCTTTACATTAATAGGAGGGGGTAATTGCTGAATCACTTGCACCTTTGCTCTGTCTACCTCAATACCCATATTCGAAACCAAGTGCCCAAGGACTACTCCCTCATTGACCATGAAATGGCACTTTTCTCAGTTTAGCACCAGATTAACCTCGATACAACGCTGCAAAACTTTGTCAAGGTTAGCTAAACATTTATCAAAATCATTCCCATAGACACTGAAGTCATCCATAAAGACTTCCATGATAGACTCTATATACTCAGAAAATATCCCCATCATGCACCTCTGAAAGGTGGCAGGGGCATTACACAAACCGAAAGGCATTCTACGATAAGCAAAAACACCCTTAGGACAAGTTAAAGTAGTCTTTTCCTGATCATCTGGATGAATTGGGATCTGAAAGAACCCTGAGTACCCATCCAGATAACAGAAAAACTTATGAGAAGTTAACCTTTCTATCATCTGATCAATGAAAGGAAGGGGGAAATGATCTTTCTTGGTGGCGGCATTTAACTGCCTATAGTCTATACACATCCGCCACCCAGTTACTAGTCGAGTAGGTATTAATTCATTCTTTTCATTTTTAACAACTGTAGTACCTCCTTTCTTGGGTACGACCTGAACTAGGCTTACCCATTTGGAGTGACCAACTGAATAAATAATACCTGCATCGAGTAGTTTCATCACCTCGGTCATCACAACCTCCTCCATCTTCGGGTTCAGCTTCCGCTGACCCTGTCTGCAAGGTTTGTGACCTTCTTCCAGCTCAATCCTGTGCATACAGACATCAGGGCTGATGCTCTTGATGTCATCCAGTGAATAACCCATTGCTTTCCTGTTCCTCTTAAGTACAGCCAACAAAGCGGTTAGCTGTTCCTCATTCAGTTTAGAACTGACAATAACTGGAAATTGCTCAGTATTATCAAGAAAATCATATTTAAGGTGAGTTGGAAGAGGCTTACGCTCGGGAACTTTTATCGCGACGGAACACAAGGCGTGACCCAGGTGTCCCAGTTGTTCTTCCTCCGCGTCAGTCAATTCTTCCTCATCGGCAGTATCTCTAAGCAATTTCAGCACACCGTCATTGTTATCAAAATAATATGCACACTCATCTAACAATGTTGAAGATTCCAACGGATCCTTTATCAAGGAATCCGGCCAGAACTCATAAGTGAACTCATCAATGATATCAACAGAAAAGCAGGCATCCTCTATCATTGGTCTAGATAAAGTGTCAGGTAAACTGAACGAAACTGTATCATCCCCTACAGCTAGAGTTAAACGCCCGTGTTTAACATCTATAATGGCCCCAGCTGTACACAAAAACGGCCGACCCAAAATAATTTGGGTACGGGTATCCTCAGCAATGTCTAAGACTATGAAGTCAACAGGAATAAAAAACTTGCCCACCTTAACGGGCACGTCTTCTACGACACCTAAGGGTCTCCTAACAGATCTATCAGCCATCTGCAGGGTGATATTGGTCGTCTTCAGACAACCCATGTTAAGCTTTCGACAGATAGAATAAGGCATGACACTTACACTAGCTCCAAGATCACATAGTGCCTTATCTATCACGACATCTCCTATAACACAAGTAATAGAGAAACTACCCGGATCCTTAAGTTTAGGGGGAGACTTATTCAGAATTAAACTACTAGACTCTTCCATAAAAGCGACAGTAGCGAAACTCTCAAGTGCCTTCTTACGCGTAACAATATCTTTCATAAATTTGGCGTAAGGAGGTACTTGAGTGATTAGCTCGGCAAAAGGCACAGTTACCTGAATGTTTTTAACCATGTCCACAAATTTGCTGAACTGTTTCTCCGTCTTTGAATCACGCAAACGACCTGGGTATGGGACTCAGACCATCGGAAACGGGTCCCCGATTTTCTCTTTACTCGGTACCTTCGCAGCAGGGGAAGGTACTTTATCGCACACCATCTCGATTCGCGTGCCTGATGTCTGATCTTCACTCGATCGAGACTTCTGAGCACTCGATCGAGTGATTTCTTCCTCAACATCCTTCGATCGAGTGGAAGGGTTACTCGATCGAAGATCTTCTAACACCGAGCTACTCGATCGAGTATGTTTACTACTCGATCGAGGAATTTCTTCAGCTGAATCACTCGATTGAGTGGTGGGTTTACTCGATCGAGCAGTATCATTAACAAAATCATTCGATCGAATGGCATTCTCAGTCGATCGATCACTTATCTGTACATCTTCAGTTAATTCATCCGAGACATCATCGACCTCGGTATGTGTGCTTTCGGGGACGTGTACAGGACCGTCATAAGCACGACCACTTCTCAGATTTATGGCATTGACTGGTTCATTGTTTGGGAGTAGCGAATTGCATCTGTCGAGCAGTTTCCGGAGGGTATCCGCACTAGATTGTTGCTCAAGCTTTTGTGCGTTGATAGTGGCCTTGAGATCTTCATATTCGGCTTGGGTAATGAGTACCTTGCCTTCATCCACGGGTGGTTGAGATTTTGCAGCGGTTAACTCGGAATATAACTCGGAAAAAGAACCCCCTTGCTTGAATTTCCTATAAGCAAGAACCCTTACTGAATCAGCTAAACAAGTAATAGGGTCATGTCCTTCATCACCGCATCTACCACAAACCATCTCAATAGCTTGAACTTGGTGTATTTCACCCAAATTCCCTGTTTCTACCACATGAACTTCTTCAACAACAGTGTCCCTCCTTCTCTCCGCTCTAGGATTATCGTAGCTAGCAGAATGGATGGCCATATTTTCAATGAGTTGCCACCCTTCATCATCCTCCACATTAGCCTGAAATCTTCCTCGTGTAGCAGCATCCAGAACCATTCTTTGCTCATAAAGCAACCCATTGTAAAATTGGTTGCACAAAAACCATTGCTCAAACCCATGATGCGGAACTGAGCGAACTAGCTTCTTGAACCTGGCCCATGCTACACTCAAATCTTCAGTAGTAGATTGAGTAAAATTCGTGATCTGGCGGCGCAGCGCATTGGTTCCCTAAGGAGGAAAATACCGTCTATAGAAGGCTAAAGCTAACGAACTCCAATATTTAACACCAGCGGCCTTCTTATCTAAATCTCTCCACCAATCCTTAGCATCGCCAGTCAATGAAAAAGGAAAAAGGAATTCCTTTACCTTGTCTTGCGTAACACCAGCAACTACAGGAATGGCGGAACAATAGTCTGTAAATACCTCTACATGCCTAGCTGGATCTTCATCTACCATACCCCCGAATAAATTCCGCTCCACTAAACTATAGTAGGACGGATGTATTGTGAAGGTACCCTCATCAGCAAGAGGGAGAGTGGTTCCCTTAGGTAGAGTCTCAGCACTGGGCTCAGAATGACTAGCAATCTTAGGCATCTTGCAGAGAAATTACAGCAGCAGCAGGTTCAAATGGTCCTCTTTTAGGATTTATACCTGCAAATACTAAACACTAACTCAAATATGAGAACAGCCTCAAGGAATAAATTCCTCGAGACCAGAGACAAACTAAAGAAAGCTACAAAATTACACCGTCTCCCCGGCAACGGCGCCAAAATTTGACACGGCTATCGCAACCCTATCAAAAATAAAACCTAACGGTCTCAACAAAATGCAGTAGAGGCAGTCGGGTATCGAATCCACAGGGAGAGGGAATCCTGTAATTTGCTATGTCTGTCGAAGTAACAAAATCTGGGGGTTGGTTTAAATAATTTTCTAACACTAAAAGAGAAAAGGGAAAGAGAAATAAAGAGCGAAATATCAGAAAGAAGAAGAACTAGGATTGTCGGTTCCCCATGGCATCTAGGGTCAGGATAGAAATCAAAGTAATATCAAAACAGGTTTGTGGGTAGTGAAAAGGTCCTCTCAGTCCGCTATTCGCCCTAAGATATACTAACTTAGCTCTCGCCTAATTAGCAAAATCCCAAAGTACATCACTGATCTGCCCTCTTCCAATATCTCGATCTAGGTCAAGGGGGTATCAAGTCAATCAATTGAATGCGCCGACTCAAACAATCAAAAGCTATTAAATGTGAAGATTGCTTCCAAACCTAATCTAAAGACTACTAATCAATTCATCTTACCTAAGCCACGGGTCCCCTAAATCCTAGCAAAGGAATTAGCTACGCATAATAGGAATAAGAACAACAACAACAACAAATAAGGAACAAAGAGACATAGATAAGTAATTAATTGAAATCAAGAACAATAATACCGAATTAGAAAGAAGAAGAAAGTCAGAAGAAGTCTTCCAATTCAGATCCAAAATACCAGTCAAAAGTAAAGTTTAGGGTAAAAAGTTGCTGTCCAGTCTCCAGTCTAGAGTAAGGAGATGATGTCTATTGTTACGTAGTTTCACCCTTAAGTAGCATAACAAATTACAAGGCGTCCAATGCTTAATACACTAACTCGCGAAGCCCATTAGTATGAAACAACTCGATCGAGTATAAATTGTTGTCCAAATCACTCGATCGAGTAGACATAATGCTCGATCGAGTAATTGCCCAAATCCATTAGCTCGATCGAGTAGAAGGGTTACTCGATCGAGGTCTTCTAAACAAAAGGTGGTCGATCGAAGGCTTTTATAACTCGAACGAGAATTTTGCTCATGGACTTCGTTCATTCATTCCTTCAACACGACTCCATGCATTCCGAGACACCAAGATTCCTTTCCGACTCACTTATGCATGCTTGAGGAGCTACAAAATGGCTAGTTTTCCGTCATTCTGGTTCATATCTGCAAATATTACAAAACAAACCAAAGTAGACTATTCGGGGGATATTTGTAGTGTAACACTACTAAATGAGCATGGAAATGCGTGCAAAAATGGCCTAAAAGGTCTACATAAAATGCACGCATCAGTACCCACTCCTCTGATTGGTTGCGTGCGGTCCCTATCTCTGGGTTGGGTCATACTATGAACGGTAGGACTTACCGTAGTGTGCTTGGGTATCGACTGGGTATTCCGTTATTCGGGGTATCTACGCCTTGTCCTCCCTACTCTCGGGTTTTTGCTGAGGATATTTTTGGGGACCACGCGGTTTCTTGTACTGGTACTGTGGGGGTTAAGCATCGGCATAACCTCGTTCGTGACACTTTATTTGACATATGCTATAGGGGTGGTATTTCTACGGGCAAGGAGGTTGATATCGGTTTGGTTGACGGGCATGGCGGGTCCCTTCGTCCTGCGGATTTGCTACTTTATTCTTGGGACAGAGGGCGTGATGTGTGTGTTGATTTGACAGGGTCTTCCCCCTTGACTCAGACTGGGATGTCCGATTTTGTGCCGGGACGGGTTGTCGCTGATGCTGCTCAGCGCAAATGTGCTAAGTATGGAGATTTATGCGCGGCTTCTGGCTATGGTTTCCTACCCTTCTCTTTCTCTTCGCTTGGAGAGCTGGGGTCGGATGCTGTTGACTTGCTCAAGCGGATCCAGACATTCTCGGTATCTCAGGATGCTGGGGCTCGGGTGGCCGCTTATATCTTTACTAGGCTTAGTTTTGCTATAGCTAAGAGGGTGGGGGCCCAGATTGTCTCTCGGCTCCCCACCAACTTCTTGTAAACTTTACATTTTATTTTAATGAAAGCTGCGCGCATCTTATAATAATAATAATTAAAAAAAAAAAAATAATAATAATAATAATAATAAAGATAAGACTGATATATATCTGTGTGACAACCCTCGCGAATGCGGAAATAAAACATAACAAACATGTGATTTATATAGCGGAAAATACGATGTTTTTAAAGCTTTTTACATGCAAATAGGAAATACGAGGAATGTCAATAATTCCAAACTAAAATAGAATATAATACAAAGAGACGTAGTCTCTCAAAATGTTATCCAACATCAAAGTTATAAGCAACAAGCTAAACGACGTCTAGAGGTGACTCATCCAGGCCAACGCCTGCTAGCTCAAACCCGAACCCAAAATGCCACAAGCAAAAAGCCATCCAATCAAGCAACCTGTTCATCCATGAAAAACATGAACGGCACAGTCAGTGGGGAGTAACTCCGGGTTCTCCCAGCCATATCACATTAAACGTACATAAACGGAAATACAAAAGTAGAAGCATGCATATATAGATATACATGTGAAATACGAGAAGAATAGATAGGCAGTTCAATATATAAAGATATCGGTACATGAAGTACAAATCCGTAACCATCATATTATTCAAAGACTCGGGGATGACACTCTTAGGCAACCATACACTCACTAGGGCTTGCATCTCACCGTTAGCGGCATAAGTTTGATAAGATTGAGACTCGACAAACAAACCATGCCAAGTCATTCAAAGATCACAAGTAATCAATCATATAATCATCCAACCAAACGTACAATACGTTTACGACATCTCTCACGGTAAATGACACGCACTATCACCGTGTACATGGCAAGTATGATTAAATCGCATCCACGGGATAAACATTTCCCTGAACGCATACACGATTCAATTCATTTCGTATATGTAGACTAATTTTCTCCTGGTAGAACGACGATATAAATACTCGGTCCAAGTCTAAACCTGGCCAGACTCTCGGAATCACATTTTCCGATTCGACATGCAATAAACATTTTGCATCCAGGACTCGGTTAATCATAGACGCCGAGTACCCCAAATTCGGTCGACATTCACGAAAAAGGCGGAAAAGAGCACAAACATCATAACAAGCGGTACGCTACATGCAAATGACACCACCTCGCAAGTATACAACATTTGACGGCCGGGTCGATCAACGCAAAGCGTTCGCCTCCCAACAACGTCGTCGTATGCCCAGTAACACATGCAATTAAGCAGTAAGGATACACTCCCCGTTCCGACATTCCAGCCTTACGAACGTGGAGGTAGCCAAGGGAATAAGAGTACAAAGCACATAGGAAATTAGTGCTCAAATCGTAACATGTGTAAAAACCGACTCAAAGTGGGACATACCAAAAACCGTCACAAAACATGCGATACAAGCGAAGGAAATATCAGATATTCAAAACATTAATATTTAAAGTCATTCCGTAAATTTATACGATAAATGAACCATCGGAAATATTATAAATGAGAACGTAAGTAAGAATTACAAAGAAACTCTAGCTGGGTGCCAGCCGGTCAGGTGGACCGGCTGCCGGCCACCCGGCTGGTACCATATATCATATGAAAAACCAACTGAAAGAGCAGTGTGTCCCAGTCGGTCAAAGGGACCAGCTGCCGGCTACCCGGCTGGGACTAAAGACATACGAGAATTTGAAGTCAATTTGAGGTGTGTCTCAGCCGGTCGGCTGACCGGCTGCCGGTCGGCCGGCTGAGACCTAATCATGCACCAAAATTTACGTAACATAAATAATATACAGCCACTCCCCAGTCGGTCAGCTGACCGGCTGCCGGTCGGCCTGCTGGGGTCCAATATGCACGACAATGTCAAATTTCACTAAGGCTTAACATATAACTATCATCATCTAACATCATAAATCATCAATTCTCATATAAATTATCAACTAACAACATCCATCATCAACAACTCAATTCCTAAGCTTACTAATCATATTCTAAATACGATTTCTAACATAGAAAACACGTAAAACACGTAAATGATATCGAGTAACTCTTCACCGTTACCTTTTCGCCTCTTCACTCCGCGTCAATGTCCTCTTCAATCAAGAAGTAGTCTTTGTCGGGATCTTGGAGGTCACCACCTACAAATAGATAATAAAAGATGAATATAATTCACCTTGAGAAAGACGGATAAATTGAAAAGCGAGAAAGACGGTAATTTTATTACCAATACGGATAGAGGACGATGAGAGGGAAAGAATGAGACGAACCTAGGTGAATTTGAGCGAGAGATGAATGAGTAGTGATGATTCTAAGCTTGGAAGAAATATGGAGGTTAGGGTTTTGGGTTTACTTGGTAAGGAAGAAGAAGTTTGAGTTGTGAGGGAGTTAGGTTATGAGGGAGTATATGAAGAGTAAGTGGAAAAACATAAGGGAAAAAGCCCATTACGCCTTAAGACGTAATTTACTCGAATTCTCGCGTAAAATCCAAATACGAACTCGGAAATTCTAAATTAGACACGGGAAATTTAATTCTAAACTAAAACTAAATTTCGCTGAAAAGTATCCGTAATATATTTTTAATATAAAAATAAGGTACATTTGCGGGTGTTACAATCACCCCACCTTTTAAAAAGTTTCGCCCTCGAAACTTGAGCGAAAGAAAGATACCTTAATCGAATAGGCTTGGATATTTACTACGCATAGAAGCTTCCGTTTCCCAAGTCTCTTCTTCGACATTGGCACATCTCCACAATATTTTCACTAAAGGAACCACTTTACTTCTCAACTTCTTATCCTTGCGATCAAGGATGCGGATCGACTTCTCTTCAAAGGACAAGTTCGGTTCAAGCTCGGGCATTTCAACTTGAAAGACATGGCTCGGATCACTAACATACTTTCTCAGTTGAGAAACATGGAATACATCATGAACCTTAGCCAAATTTGGAGGTAAGTCCAACTTGTAAGCAACGACACCAATCCTTTTCACAATCTCAAAGGGTCCAATGTATTTCGGACTCAATTTACCCTTAACACCAAACCGTTTAACACCCTTCATTGGAGATATTTTCAAGAACACTTTATCTCCAACTTCAAACTCTAACGGCCTTCTTCAGATATCGGCATAAGACTTTTGTCGGTCTTGAGCGGCTTTCATTCTATCACGAATGACCTTCACATGATCAATAGTCTCAACAAGAACATCGGGACCTAAGTCACGAACATCACTCAATTGATTCCAACATATAGGACTTCGACATTTCCTTCCATAAAGAGCTTCATAAGGAGCCCTCTTGATCGAGGCATGATAACTATTGTTATAAGAAAACTCCACCAACGATAGACTCTTTTCCCAACTATATTAGAAGTCGAGTGCACAAGCCCTAAGCAAGTCTTCTAAAGTCTGAATAGTCCTCTCGGTCTGACCATCGGTAGCGGCATGAAATGCGGTACTCATCAACAATTTACTACCCATGGCTTCTTGTAAAGCCTTCCAAAATCTCGAACAAAACCTCGGATCTCGGTCGGATATGATCTCCTTTGGAACACCATGGTATCTAACAATTTCATCAACATAGGCTTTCGCTAGTCGATCTAAACTCCAAGTCTCTTTGATAGGAATGAATCTAGCACATTTGGTCAAACGATCAACAACAACCCAAACGACATATTTACTTCCAACGATCCTCGGCAAAGCCATAACAAAATTCATGGAAAAAGATTCCCACTTCCATAGTGGAATATCCAAAGGTTGTAGCAATCCACCGGGCCTCTTGTGTTCTATTTTCACTTGTTGGCAAGTAAGACATCTACCAACATAAGACACAACATCGCCTTTCAAATTCGGCCACTAAAATTGTAGCTTCAAGTCTTTATACATCTTATCACCTTCGGGGTGAATAGAATAAGGGGAAAGGTGAGCTTCATCAAGAACTCGCTTTCTCAAATCAAGAGCATTAGGCACAAACAAACGGCCATTAAATCGAAGGACACCTTTATCATCAAACTTGAAATCTTTAGCTTTTCCTTCTAGAAGTTTGGCTTGAATAGACTTGTAGGTAGGATCATCAACTTGGCTTTCGCGGATCTCACGGAGGAAAACAGGTTCGCCAGTCATAGCACCAACATAATCAAATCCACGATCCACAATTTCCAACTTCAACTATCGAAACTCAATACAAAGATCAACGGGCAATGCCGACATAACATTCAAGGAATGAGAAGATTTCCTACTAAGAGCATCGGCAACAACATTAGCCTTCCCTTCATGATACAACAACTCAAAATCATAATCATTCACCAATTCCAACCATCTTCTTTGTCTCATATTCAACTCCTTTTGAGTAAATATGTACTTCAAACTTTTGTGATCGGTGAATATACGACAATGAACACCAATAAGATATTGTCTCTACACTTTTAAAGCATGAACAACGGCGGCCAATTCCAAATCATGAGTAGGATAGTTCACTTCATGAACTCTCAACTGTCTCGAAGCATAAGCCACCACCTTCCTACTTTGCATAAGTACACAACCCAATCCCATCTTGGAAGCATCACAATAGACATCAAAGTCTACACCATCTTCAGGCAAAGTCAACACCGGAGCGGTAGTCAACCTCTTCTTTAACTCTTGAAAAGCGGCTTCACAAGCTTCATTCCATAGGAACTTGGTTTCCTTCTTCAATAATTGAGTCATTGGTCTAGCAAGCTTTGAGAAATATTTGACAAATCTACGGTAATAACCAGCTAAACCAAGAAAACTTCAAACTTCTCTAACATCGGTCGGACTCTTCCAATCCACCACAGCTTCAATCTTCGAAGGATCCACCATTACACCTTCTTTAGAAATTACATGCCCAAGAAAGGACACTTTAGGTAACCAAAATTCACACTTTGAGAATTTAGCAAACCCCTTCTGACGACGAAGAACACCCAAAATGGTCCTTAGATGAATAGCATGCTCTTCTTCTGTCTTGGAGAAAATAAGGATGTCGTCAATGAACACCACCACGCACTTGTCAAGATACTCACTAAATGTGCGGTTCATTTGATCCATAAAAATAGCGGGAGCATTCGTCAATCCAAAAGGCATCACCTTGAACTCATAATGACCATATCTTGTACTAAAAGCGGTCTTCGGTATATCAACATCACGAACGGGAATTTGGTGATAACCGGATCTCAAATCAATCTTAGAAAAAGTAGAAGCACCTTTTAGTTGATCAAACAAATCTTCAACTCTTGGTAAAGGATACCTATTCTTGATTGTAATTCGATTCAACTCACGGTAATCAATACAAAGCCTCATAGAACCATCTTTATTCTTCACAAAGAGCACGGGAGCACCCCAAGGCGAGGCACTTGATCAAATAAAACCCTTCTCAATCATATCATCAAGTTGCTTCCTTAACTCTTTCAACTCGGTTGGAGCCATACGGTAAGGAGCTTTGGCTATGGGTCCGGAACCAGGTACAAGATCAATAGAAAACTCAACATCACGCTCAGGAGGGATCCCAGGCAAATCTTCAGGGAATACATCAACAAATTCACGAACTATAGGCACATCTTCAATATTTGGCAAAGAGGTAGTAGTAGAAGTCACAATACACAAGTATGCTTGGTGACCTTTTCTTACCATACTCACCAATTTCATTGCGGAAATCAAAGACACGCCCTTTCGGGGATGAGATCCCTTATAGGATATTCTAACTCCTAAAGGACTCTTTAAGTAAATCTTTTGATCTCTACACTCGAACCTAGCATGGTACAATGCTAACCAATCAATACCTAGAATTATTTCGAACTTTCCTAGAGGGAACTTAAGGAGATTAGCGGGGAAGATAGAACCCGCAATAGATATTGGAACATTAGGATAAAGAGTAGAACAAGAGATAATTTCTCCGGATGGTAAGGATATGGGAGTATCCTCACTAGAAGTAGGCTCGATAGATAATTTATTAGCATAAGTCGAAGACACAAAGGACATAGAAGCACCGGTATCAAATAGAATAAGACACGGTTGCTCTAAGATTGAGAACATACCCGTAATTATCTCCGGATGAGCATCGGCTTCAGCTCGGCTCATAACAAAGATAGAACCCTTAGGTTTAGCAATAGGAGGGGCAACTTTCGATCGGGGCAATCATCATAACGGTGACCCGTCTTTTGGCAAAAGAAGCAAACATAGGGTCGGTTGAAACATGCCACATTGGGGTGGTGTGGAAGTCTACAACGGTTGCTAAAGCGACCTTGAGCTTGAGGAGGAGCATATGGCCTATGAGCACATTAGAAGTAGCTCGGGGAATGAAAGGAGCGGGAGCTCTTGCATTTGCATTAGGGGGAGGATTGAATCTCCTTTTGTTAGCATAAGAGTTGGAGGAAGAAGGAGTAAACGGTCTCTTCCCATAGACATTTGGCCTAGGAGTGAAAGAAGGAGAGGGATTATTCATCATAGCTTCATCTCTAATGGCCTTCATGGAGTTCTCGGCCCATAAAGCATCATCATATAAATCCCCAAAGGAAGTAGTATTCCTCCTCACTTTACTTTGAAGTAAAGCACTAAGCTTGTTGCGGTAGTAGAAAGCTCAGTCCTCGTCATCTTTGATAAGCCTCGGAGCAAAGTGAGCAAGCTTGTTGAACTCCGTAGTGAAGTCTTGTGCCGACAAGTTACCTTGCTTGAAGTCAATAAATTCCTTGAGCCTTTGTTGCTTTAGCTCCTTAGGATAAAATCGACCTTCCACAAGAGCTTTGAAACAAGCCTAATTGAAATCATCTTCAAGAGTAGCGGTGGCGCTAGTAATCGCCTACCAATTATCTGCTTCCCTTACAAGAAAGTGCTTGGCAATCCTTACCTTGTCCTCTTCACGGACTTGGTATAAATCAAATTGCTTCTCCATTTCTCGGAACCATTCTGATAACTCGGTAGGGTCCGGCTCTCCACCATAAGGTATAATCTTACTCCTAGCTATTTGGCTAGCCACCCAAGCGTAACCTCCTTGATGGTTATCTTCTCTACGAGGGGGAACTTGGTTGGCTTGAGCAATAGCCGCATCTTGTTGATTCTTCAACACTTGTGTAAGAGCTTCTAGCATAACATTCTCTACTACTCGAGATCTAACCATCTTCATAAGAAACAAAGACAAAACAAGTTAATCCTAACACTTAGCATAAACAAATAGACTACCAAGTAAAATCCTTAACTTCTACCCATCTCTCATTTATTATTTCAAGGTCAAGTAGTTTAAGTTTAGGGTTCACGTGTGTGCGTCGGGAGCGATAAAGCTCTGATACCAACTGTGACAACCCTCGCGAATGAGAAAATAAAACATAACAAGCATGTGATTTATATAGCGGAAAATACGATGTTTTTAAAACTTTTAACATGCAAATAGGAAATACGAGGAATGTCAATAATTACAAACTAAAATAGAATATAATACAAGAAGACGTAGTCTCTCAAAATGTTATCCAACATCAAAGTTATTACCAACAAGCTAAACGACGTCTAGAGGTGACTCATCCAGGCCAACGCCCGCTAGCTCACACCCGAACCCAAAATACCACAAGCAAAAAGCCATCCAATCAAGCAACCTGTTCATCCATGAAAAACATGAACGCCACAGTCAGTGAGGAGTAACTCCGGGTTCTCCCAGCCATATCACATTAAACGTACATAAACGGAAATACAAAAGTAGAAGCATGCATATATAGATATACATGTGAAATACGAGAAGAATAGATAGGCAGTTCAATATATAAAGATATCGGTACATGGAGTACAAATCCGTAACCATCATATTATTCAAAGACTCGGGGATGACACTCTAAGGCAACCATACACTCACTAGGGCTTGCATCTCACCGTTAGAGGGATAAGTTTGATAAGATTGAGACTCGACAAACAAACCTTGCCAAGTCATCCAAAGATCACAAGTAATCAATCATATAATCATCCAACCAAACGTACAATACGTTGACGACATCTCTCACGGTAAATGACACGCACTAGCACCGTGTACATGGCAAGTATGATTAAAATCGCATCCACGGGATAAAAATTTCCCTGAACGCATACCGATTCAATTCATTTTGTATATGTAGACTAATTTCCTCCTGATAGAACGACGATATAAATACCCGGTCCTAGTCTAAACCTGGCCAGACTCTCGGAATTACATTTTCCGATTCGACATGCGATAAACATTTCCCATCCAAGACTCGGTCAATCATAGACGCCGAGTACCCCAAATTCAGTCGACATTCACGAAAGAGGCAGAAAAGAGCACAAGCATCATATCAAGCGGTACGCTACATGAAAATGACACCACCTCGCAAGTATACAACATTTGACGGCCGGGTCGATCAACGCAAAGCGTTCGCCTCCCAACAACGTCGTCGTATGCCCAGTAACACATGCAATTAAGCAGTAAGGAAACACTCCCCGTTCCGACATTCCAGCCTTACGAACGTGGAGGTAGCCAAGGGAATGAGAGTACAAAGCACATAGGAAATTAGTGCTCAAACCGTAACATGTGTAAAAACCGACTCAAAGTGGGACATACCAAAAACCGTCACAAAACATGTAATACAGGCGAAGGAAATATCATATATTCAAAACATTAATATTTAAAGTCATTCCGTAAATTTATACGATAAATGAACCATCGGAAATATTATAAATGAAAACGTAAGTAAGAATTACAAAGAAACTCTAGCAGGGTGCCAGCCGGTCAGGTGGACCGGCTGCCGGCCACCCGGCTGGTACCATATATCATATGAAAAACCAACTGAAAGAGTAGTGTATCCCAGTCGGTCAAAGGGACCGGGTGCCGGCTACCCGGCTGGGACCAAAGACATACGAGAATTTGAAGTCAATTTGAGGTGTGTCTCAGCCGGTCGGCCGGCTGAGACTTAATCATGCACCAAAATTTACGTAACATAAATAATATACAGACACTCCCCAGCTGACAGGCTGTCGGTCGGCCGGCTGGGGTCCAATATGCACGACAATGTCAAATTTCACTAAGGCTTAACATATAACTATCATCATCTAACATCATAAATCATCAATTCTCATATAAATTATCAACTAACAACATCCATCATCAACAACACAATTCCTAAGCTTACTAATCATATTCTAAATACGATTGCTAACATAGAAAACACGTAAAACACGTAAATGATATCGAGTAACCCTTCACTGTTACCTTTTCGCGTCTTCACTCCGCGTCAATGTCCTCTTCAATCAAGAAGTAGTCTTTGTCGGGATCTTGGAGGTCACCACCTACAAATAGATAATAAAATATGAATATAATTCACCTTGAGAAAGACGGATAAATTGAAAAGCGAGAAAGACGGTAATTTTATTACCAATACGGATAGAGGACGATGAGAGGGAAAGAATGAGACGAACCTAGGTGAATTTGAGCGAGAGATGAATGAGTAGTGATGATTCTAAGCATGGAAGAAATATGGAGGTTAGGGTTTTGGGTTTACTTGGTGAGGAAGAAGAAGTTTGAGTTGTGAGGGAGTTAGGTTATGAGGGACTATATGAAGAGTAAGTGGAAAAACATAAGGGAAAAAGCCTATTACGCCTTAAGACGTAATTTACTCGAATTCTCGCGTAAAATCTAAATACGAACTCGGAAATTCTAAATTAGACACGGGAAATTTAATTCTAAACTAAAACTAAATTTCGCTGAAAAGTATCCGTAATATATTTTTACTATAAAAATAGGGTACATTTGCGGGTGTTACAATCTGGGAGGAGTATCTGACATTGTTAAGCAGGAAGTCTTTCCGATGTCTGGATTCTCAGAGGGTTCTTTTCCTTTCAGATATCTTGGACTTCCCTTATACACTATCATGAACACCTCTGGCATGTATGATTATTTACTATCAAAGGTGCAACATAATATCCTGGTCAAATAAGTTCCTTTCTTTTGCTGGCAAAGCTCAATTGTTGAATTCTGTCTTTTTTGGTCTTGCCTCGTTTTGGTGTAATACCACTTTTTTACCTAAGAATGTGCTTAAAAGGATTATTAAGATTAGCAAGGACTTCTTCTGGAGTATTGAGGAAGGTCATAGAAAATAGATTAATAAGAGATGGGCTAGCATTTGCTCCATGCGGCAGGAAGCGAGTTTCAATGTCAAGGAAATCCTGTCTTGGAACAAAGCCCTCTTGGCTAAATGGATTTGGGTTTTGTAAAATAAGCAAACAAGTCTTTGGTTCTCTTGGAATAAAGCATACTTATGGCCGGATAGCAACATTTGGCATCTTTGCAGGAAGGATTATTATTGTGAGAGTCTCAATAGCATTCTGAAAATCAAGGATGAAATTCTTCTGACTGCTGGGGGACAGAGTAATGCTACATCCCTACTTGGTGCCTGGACAGTCAGAGGGAAGTTCAGTATTTCTGCTGCATATGGTTGGTTCAGGTATGCTAAGCCCCCTCTCCCCTGAGATATATATCTAAATCATCATAGCATCATTCCTAGTCACAGCTTTATCGCCTCTATGGCCATTCAGCATAAGCTCAGCACCATCACACCCTCATAGATAAAGGGTTCATCATTATTAACAAATGTTTGCTTTCTAAGGCCAGCAAAGAGACTCACTAGCATCTCTTCTCCCAATGCTTATATGCCCAAGAGACCTGGAATGCAGTTCATAACTGGCAAGATCTTCATCGCAAGAGTACAGATAGTAAACTTGAATTGGAATGGGCCAGTCGTAGAAGACAAATAAGGCATTGGAAGACAAACTGGTATAGAAGTTGCATTGCTGCAACTATGTTTCACCTCCGGACTAAAAGAAATCTGAGAGTTTTCAAAGGCATAGAAAGGACCCCTTGTCATATTTTCAAGAACTTCATCAAGATGTCTATACTAAAATTTTGAGCAAGACTCAACCTACAAACTATGATGTTATAGTTCATAGATTAAATATGGCTTAATTTTTAAGCTTTAGAGGATATATCTTTGCTTTGATCTCTTGTATCCTTGTTTTTGTCCTTTAAGGATGAATATAAGGAACATAAGTTTCATGCACAAAAAAGAATATAATAATAATTTTAATAATAATAATAAATGTTATAATAATATTAAATAATAATAATAATAATATTATTATTATATTAATATAATATAAAATAGTAATATAATAATAAATATAATACTAACAATAAAAATATTAATAAAAAGGACACCATTATTTATAATAATATAATATATTAATAAATATATTAACAATAGTAACTAAAAAGTATTATGATATGTATAATGTAATAATATAATATTATAAAGAATAATAATAATCAACATAATTGATAATTAATATTATTATTATAATTGTAATATTAATCATTAGTAATAATATTATAATAATATAATATAAATGTTATAATATTATAATAATATTAATTATCAGAATAATATTATATTAATATAATATAAATAATAACATTATTAGTAATATTATAATATAGTAATAAATAATTAAGATAATTATAATATAATAATATATATAATAATAATATATTAATAGATAATATTCATAATATTAAATATATTAATAAAATATTAAATATAATATAACAATATAGTAATAATATGTAACACCCGTAAATGTACCCTATTTTTATAGTGAAAATATTTTACGGATACTTTTCAGCAAATTTAAGTTTTAATATATAATTTTATGTTCCGAGTCGAATTTTGAATTTCCGAGTTCGTATTTGGAATTTCCGAGAAATTTCATGAGAATCCCGTCTTAAGGCGAGTTTGACTTTTGGTTGACTTTTTCCTTACTTATACTCATACTCCTTAACCTATTTTCCTACTCAAACACAATCACATTTCTCCCTTCATAAGAAATACCAAACCCTTGCCTCCATCCATTTTTCAATCTTCGAACCTCCGTATCTCCTTCGTTCTTTGATAGAATTCACGTAAGTTCGTCTCATTCTTCTCCTCTTACCTTCCTCTATCCGTATTGATATTAAAATCATCGTCTTT
>JAIUZE010074753.1:0-12816 GCA_022085475.1 Heliosperma pusillum | reverse complement strand
TTATAAGTTATTTGAATGAAACAAGTGCTCAATAATCCCACACTGACCACGAGAACAAAGCGTTTGTGACTCGTGATGCTGTCTTTCAATAAAAATACGATTATTTCTTGATAAGACAGAGTGGGAGAAAATGTTTCAAGAGCCACAAACTCAGCATATGATCCAGAAAAAGTTTTCCTCATTGCTTGTTCAGTAGTTGTTTCTTCGGAACCTAGGAGGTCAGGTGGAATTTTATCGCTCCTTTAAAGTGATGAATTCTAATATGCGACTTATAAAAGACTGTTTCTAGTCCTAACTTCTTGCTATGACTTAGAGTCATGTGATTCGTAATGGACTCTATGCATGATGGTCAGGTATGTGACCTGGTAAATTTTACTTGAAGAAGTACGACCTCTTCAATGTAAATTAATTTTTAAGATCAAAATTTGCATGGATGAACATTAAAATGTTTTCAAAGATAACTTGGTAGGCAAAGAGTTTTGCACCAACCTTAATTCTTTGATCCATTCGAATATACTTAGCGATTACAGCATATCATAATAGTATGATGCCAACTGGATCTCAAGAACCACCTTCTTGAATACGATTCTAGAAGAGGTAGTATATTTTATATTCACCTGTGGGTTCGTAGATCCTAATTATCCTAAGTTAATTTGCAAGCTTAAGAGTATGTCTTAAGTAAGCACTAAAAGAGTTGGAATTAGTGTGTCAATCATGTTGCAAAATATTTCTCGATATCTCGAGGAATTATGTTTATACATGAAGTTTAGTGGGAGTAATGTGGTGTGCATCAGTCTTATATGTGGAGACATATTGATCATTTTAGATGATGAAGATTTTAGAAAAGTAGAATACATCTTTTAGATATCTGGATTTATGGAGATAAATCTAAAAGGATATTAGCATTGAGTCAAAATTCTTATATTGATAAGATCTTTGACTAGTTCAAGGAAGTTGAACACATCATAATTGATTCCTTTTGCTTCCGCTGCGGGATCAATTATATACGCTGTGATGTATACTCAATCCGACATTTCGCCTGCCTTGAGTATGCCGAATCATTTGCAATCAAATCCAAGTGAGAGTCACTTGATAGCCATAAAGAACATCCTTAGTACTTGCGAAGGACTAAAAGTTATGTTCCATGTGTTTGGAGTTTAAAATGAGTTGCGTGTAAGGGTTACATAGACTTCAGTTTTCAAACTAATCAAAGTGATTTGAAATCACGAACTGGCTGTGTTTCATAGAAGATTTATCTACTGGAAGAGTTCCAAACAGAAAATACTATTGGAAAGGTTCCAAGTAGGAGTGACATTTTCAATTAGAAATGTCATGTATCCACTGGAAGTGTTCAAGGCAGTTTATCATTGCGGATTTAACAACGGAAATGGAGTGCATTGCGTCATATGATGATGCATATGAAAGTAGCTTGGATTCGACAGTATTTGAGGGACTAGAAATAGTTCATATAGCTGTATATCATATCCCATTATACTGGTAAAACAGTGGGAGCTACCTTTAGGCCAAGAGTCCTAAGTCTAGATTCAAACCTAGACACGTACTCAGAAAGTTTTTTGTAATATGAGATTACGTAGACAAAGAGAAATAGCAATCAGAACGATGGAAAGATGCAAGTATTGCTAATCCATTAGCCATGCTTTTTGCAGGCTGAACATGATAGTCATGTCATTTCAATGGGGATTGAAATATGTACCTGAATTGCTAAAGATTATAAGATATGAAATTATTGATAGCGTATCAATTTTTCCAAATATTTGATAATCGCATTCATTGTTAGAGTTTCATTAAAAACTCCATTATTTAGTTTGACTAAATTTTAATACTTTGTTTATCCGAATTGGTTGAAAGAAAGGTTGAACCCAATTCAAGTGAACAGGACGAACTTAGTATTTTGTCCCTAGTCACTCAATGAGGTGACGTCTCGAAATGACTAGATTGTAAGTCGATCGATGGTTGGTTCAGCACCATGGGGTCATGGAGATGACTGGTCGTTTACATAGACAGACTGTATGACACTCTGTCGGACAGTGACATTGTAGAGACCCTTAAATTAATTATTTGATGCCTGGTCGTGGCAGGGTCTTCTATCTTATTCCTATAAGTCGATTCTTTTGACTGGCGACCGTCTATCTGAGTCGGTGCAGTTTCCGATTGGTTTTGGTTGATGTTCTAGGTCGTGCCGTAAAAGGAGGCCGATGGACTTCTTCTGGATCATGGTGATCTGCATCATACAGAGTAGATGGATCAACAGGAATTGTCCACCCACGTTGGGTAAAAACATCTTTAGGCCACTCGAGGAGAAGTTACTGTAAATGCGTGGCCACGCTCGGAAAGAGATCTATGGTAGATTTTCGGTCAGACAGTTACTCTCCCTATCGAGAAAACCACTCTAGATATTGTCAATCGCAAGTGCGACCTGGAAGACACCTTGCGTTGAGTGGGAGATGTGATAAAGAGACAAGAGAATCGGTGACGCACACTTGTGTCAGACAAGTGGGAGATTGTTGGAGTAGGTGTCCTCCACAATAGTGCGCCACATAATAAATTCATTATGGAATATAATTGGGATAATTATTGACTATATATATGATTAGTCAGTTGATTAACGTAAATCAATAACGGTTGGCTGACTAGAGTTTGACGTTATTGTCGTTTGACGGCGGTGATCAACTGATCCCTTTCGGTCACACCTAAAGGATAAAATCCAAATAGTAACTAATTATTTGTATACGATACAGTTAATTAGTACATTACATATCTTCGATATGTACGAGAGTTAATTGTTAGAAATTGAGTTAAGAACTCAAATTCGATTAAACTTATTTTTCAATTATGCGATAATTGACTAATAAATTTATATCTTATTTTAATACGATTAAATAAGATTTAATTTAGTAATTAATCGTTAAATTACTAAATTAGTTGAGGTTTTGAGATAGAGGTAATTAGTTAATTATATTTACAAGGAGTTGTAAAATAAATTAACTAAGCATTGTGGGACCCATTATATATTGATATAATGGTAAAATATTACTTAAAATGTTAAGTACATATTATTTATTTAATTGAGTCATATAATTGTTATATGATCAATTAACACTTAATTATACAAGATAATTAACCATATGATCAATAAGTATTTGTGAGACAAATATCAAAAATCAAAATGGACCAAACTAGGCCATAATGGACCGGTTTTGGAAGTAGTTACATGGTGATGATTTTGTTCTTATTTTTACTCATTAGTTACTTTTTGAAAGTGACATAACAAGTATAAAACAATCATCATATTTTCTACAACACTCCACTCAAATGCATGTGAACAAATCAAACAAAATAAGAGTAATTTTGGACTATACCATCCGGCCAAATTGGCTATAAGAATGAACAAAAGTTGTTCATTTCATTACTTACTTGATTTTGTTCAATTGTCATACTTCTTTCTAAAATTCTTCTTCTCACTAAAACTCTCAAATACTAATATTTACTAAGTATTACTAGTGTAGTAATATAGTCATAATATTAGTAGTATAATATCTATCTTATTATCTAGTTAATAATAAGGGTAGATTATTTGGGTTAATCTTGGTGCAACTTAGAGGAGATCTTCTACTTTGGAGATAGTTTGTGTTCATCCATATTTATAGCTCAAGAACAACAAGAAGGAGTTCTTGTTGTGCCCTTATATTTTCCATATCAATGTGAGGAAATTTCTTCTCTTATATAAATGTCTTTATATTTGCATGCATGTTGCATAGATCATTAATAAGTAATTTAGTAAATAATTAGAGGAGTCTAATTAAGGTCTATGGACTTTCAAGGACTTGCAAAGAGAGTGTCCTCATCATGGGATAGATCTATGGCTCCTTGCCATCACATTCTATAATGGGTGTTATATAGAGTCCCGTCGTATCCTGGATTCTGCTAACAATGGAAGATTTGATCAAATCAATGTTGAAATTGCTCACACTACCATTGAATCCATGGCAATTCACGAATCTCAATATAGAAATTCCCGCTCCATACCATCGAAATCTAAGCAAGAGGATCCCACTTTGACACTTTTACAATCTCAAGTAGCCCTTCTCACACAAAAGCTAGAACAATTCCAATCCTCTACATTTCAATAGAGTGACAATGGTGTAAGTAAACTTGAAGCCATGATGCTGCAATTGGCTCAAAGGCAAGACACCATAGTAGCTCAATTCCAGGAGAGCGATCAAGCTAAGAACGCCGCCATAAAATTGTTGGAAGCTAAAATTTCCCAATATGCCTCTTCTAATACCCACCAAGAGCAAGGGCAGCTGCCTTCACAATGTTACCAACCTCACGAAACTGTAAATGCCATTTCCTCGAGAAGTGGTAAGCATAATGATGAGCCCGTGGTTGTTGATGTTGAAGCTGAGTTGCCCATGTCAAAAGGGAAAGAGCTCGAGATTCCTATTGAGATCAAAGTCCCATTTCCCCAAAGATTAGCCAAGCACAAGGAGGAGGCAAAGTATGGTAAGTTCCTTGACGTCGTCAAGAACGTAAAGGTAACAGTCCCTTTCATTGAATTGCTTTCCCAAGTTCCTTCTTATTCCAAGTTTATGAAGGAAGTCCTAAAAAAGAAGAGATCCTTCAATGAGATTAAGACCGTAGCTTTCACTGAAGAGTGTAGTGCACTCTTGCAAAATAAGTCTCCACCAAAACTTAAGGACCCTGGTAGTTACTCCATCCCTTGCACTATAGGCACGTATACCATTGATAAGGCCCTTTGCGACCTAGGTGCTAGTGTAAGTGTCATGCCCTTTTCTATGTTTGAAAAACTTAACATGGGTGCTTTGAAATGCACTAATATTACTTTGCAAATGGCGGACCGTTCTATAAAACAACCTATGGGTGTTTTAGAAGATGTGCCCGTCAAAGTTGGTAAGTTTTTCATTCCCGTTGACTTTCTAGTACTTGACATGGCCGAGGACTCTCAAATCCCAATCATTTTGGGAAGACCCTTTCTGCACACCACTGGTGCAGTTTTCGATGTCAAGAACGGGAAGTTGACATTAGAGATAGGAGATGACAAGGTGACCTTTAGTAAAAATTCCACCGTTAGGAGTCCTGTGCTAGAAGACTCATGTTATGTGCTTGCTGTTGATGACTCTTCTGTTGTTTCTTCTATGCCTCGATCCTTACTGACGGATCTGTTGGAGGCACATGTTAGTCTTGATTCTCTTGCAGGTGAGCATACTAAAAGCACTACTGCTAAAAGTGCTAGAAGGGGCTATTCCCGGAAAAGCTTGGCATGGATGGAGAATGTAAAGAACGCTATGAAGATGAGCTTGGATGATAGTGAGCTTAAGGATAAAGGATGATCAAAGAAAGAAATGGAGTCTAGCAAGACTTTTAAATTGCGCTTCTCGAGAGGCAACCCGTGTTCCTTTTCTTTTTGCATTTTTATTTTTGTATTCCCTTTTTCATTGTTAGGATTTATTTTGCAGATGAAAGAGTTTTTGAAGAATCTATAAAGACCTTCCTTGTCAAGTCCAAAAGACTAGCTTGGGGGAGTCCGCGCTGACTAGTAAGCTTCACTCTTCTTTCATTTTTTCCTTTTCCCCATTAAGCATCTCATTTCATATTTTGTCTTTGTGTTCACATTGAGGACAATGTGATTTTTAGCTTGGGGGAGGGATTGCATTTTCCCATTTTGCATTTTAGTTGATCATTTTTCAAATTTTGAATAAAAGAAAGAGAAGATTTTTGAGAAAATTTAGAAATTTCTGAACAAAGTTGAATGCTTTTCATGCTTTGCTTGGTTGTTTACTATGCTATCATGTTATATTTCCCAAACTTAGAGCTTTCAAAAGATAATGATTCAATATTCATTGAATTGTGCATACATGGGGAAGTCTTGTACACAGTAGGCATGGAATGAATCTATAGATGAGTACGCTTGATCTTGACATTTGGCAATCTACATATATTGTAAGGTAGAACCTCCTTAGGCTGGTACATCTATACCAAGTCTCATTTAGGTGTGTGTAGTTCTCCTTGTGATGTGTGTCATGTCAAAACGCATAAGTATGGTTCTCATTTCATTCCTATAAGAATTGCATTCATGATTCAGTAAGATTTGAAGCCTTTTTTCACTTTGAATTACCCCTCAAAATTAACCCCTTCATACAAATGCTTCACAAAATAATAACTACAAATAAAAACTGCCTACCTTTTGAGCTAGTAGCTAGACTATGGTGTATGGGTGCCATTTTGAGAAGATTTGTTCCTTAATGTCAAAGTGAATTTGGAAGAACGAAATTGTTCAAAAAGTGATGTATGTTCAGAAAAGAAAAGAAAAGAAAAATATGAAATAGAAAAAGAAAAAAAGAGAAACGAAAAAAAAAAAGAAAAAGAAATAAAAGAAGAAGTTGTGAGTATCTCCTAAGGAGTTCACTCTCGTGTTTCGTATGTGATAAGCCAATTTGTTGCTTTTAGGCTTCGTTATCCGTCTTCTGGGAAATTGATCGAAAGTTTGGATTGAGTATTCATTTATCATTGGTCAGTTGCTAGCTCATTCTAACCTTCACATGACCATAACTGTTTGTCCACCTTTCACCCATTTCCCAAAGCCTTCTTCTTATTTTCTGGCTTCTTTTCTACGTGCATTGTGATCTTTGACTTGTGTTTTGAATTGTTTACCATATTAGACTGCTGACACATTTTCATAAGTCGTAGATAGGTGAGTGTCTCAAAAACATTTACACATAAAGAAATCACCTTTTACATACATTGAGTGTTCGAGTGTGCCGTGAGAGTCCATTTGTCAAAAGATCATGCAAGAGCCGAAAATTCTGTAGTGAAATTCTTTGTGCTACGTCGTTATGTAAATCTCAGCCATGTTTATGTATCATTCTTGCCCACGTTGATTTTGGGTTATGATTCATTATGTTTTCAAAGTTTTATGTTGAGATTTGTTTCTTGATGGTGTAGTAGCCAATGCTTGCAACCCTTGTCCTGGTATTGTTTGTTATGTTTGCTTCAGGACAAGCAAAGGTTTAGCTTGGGGGAGTTTGATAAGTGGATATTTGTATGATTTTAACCCCCTATTTAGCTCGGTTTTGTATGTCATTTGTGCTTTGTTAAGCCATTTTATGAGCTAATATCGTCTTCTAGGCGAATTCCTATGTTCTAACCTGTTTTGTAGGGAAAGTGACGTTTCTACGCCCTTTTTCTATATTTCCGAGCATTTGCCTAGAATCCGACGATTTGAAGAATCAAGCTTGACCATGTGAAAGGCAAATGCTCGGAAATATAGGCTAGAACACAGGAATTTACCTAGAAGACGATATTAGCTCATAAAATGGCTTAACAAAGCACAAATGACATACAAAACCGAGCTAAAATGGGGGTTAAACTCATACAAATATTCACTTATCAGAAAGTGACGTTTCTACGCCTTTTTTCTATATTTCCGAGCATTTGCCTAGAACATGACGATTTGAAGAAGCAAGCTTGACCATGTGAAAGGCATTTCAAGAAGGTTCACTAATTCGAAAGAGAGAGGAAGCAAAGACAGTTTCGTAGTTGTCGGAAGATCAATCAATTAGGCGGAAGAATTCATCGCTTTACATCAAACCCTATCAACAAACCCGATTGAAGAGGTCAAGGGGGATGATGGAAGTCAAGTCAAAGCAAAGGGAGATGAAACGTTAGTCAAAAGGACCCAGAGTGCAACTTACCCGATCGGGTAAGTGTGTACCCGATCGGGTATTCCTGCTGATCCGCACAATTGCTTCGACTTCCTCATTTTTGTCCTATGTGTTCAATGCTCGACCCCTTCCCCACGAAACCCTAATGCTATATAAAGAGAGCTCCAGCCCTTCTTCTCATCATCAATCTCACACACAACATCTCTTCTCTTCTTACATTTTCTCTTTAGTTTAGTCTTTCTAGTTTAGATCATTTTCTTCTTTTGTATTTAGTTCTTAGTTTATTTCTGTCCATTTCACATCAAAACATTAACTTAGATCAATAAGAATTTTAATCTTTGTAATCTACTTTGTTGGGTTCAAGCGTTGTAATTCAAGGAACGATTATTATGTGCAAGGATTTCCATTATTGTTATCGCTTTCTGGAGTGTAAACTACTAAGGCTTGTGAGTTTAAGAGGAGTCTAACTAAGCTTACTTAAACTGAAAACAAACACGGACACAAATGGAGGCTGTTTTAGAGAGAGTGGTTTATATTAACTAAAGTTCAAAGGATATGACTTAAAGAAACTCCCCTACAGCAAAGCACAAGAGAAGGGACTCAAAGACTAGTTCTGAGACAGGTTTAAAGTGTTACAGCAAAGCACAAACACCCTAGACTAGACTCAAATAGCAAGCAAGCTAATCATAGCAAGGCACAGATTTAACTTGACTCACAAAGCAAGACACTGATCAGACACCTTGAAGATGTATCAGGCTTGACTCAAACTACAGCTCTTAGCACAAGTTTGAAAGGTTTGAGGGATTTCTCAAAGTTAATTAATTCATTAAAAGTCTGCCTGAAACATTACATAATACCCTCCTTATATAGGGAGGCTAATACAATGTGATCCCTTGGATGTAAAGTCCATCTAAGGGTCAGCTTTGAACTTGAACTACTACCACAGCTAAGTAATTAAGGACCTCACAAGAGGACGAGTTTAACAACTAACTGATACAGACACAAAGACACAAAAACAGGCTGAACAAAAAGCAATAAAGCAGTTTTTGGAGTTTTCCTGAAATGGAATTATGTTGTTCTTGTTGTCTTGCTGCTTTGCCTAGATGTTTTGTTGCTCCTTGGGACTCTCTACTCTTATTAGGACTTAGATAAAACCTGCCTTGGACGAGGACAAGTTGACTTAACAAAAGGAAGCCACAATCTGACTTGTACCTTCTCTGCTTTAATGTTCACTGGACTCTAGCTTGGGCTGCTTGTTACTTGAGTTTTTGCTAGACTTCAAAAGGGATTGTCCTGGACAAACTTGTTGATTAGTGGGTTGGCTTGATGGTAGGCCATGGTGGGGGTGGTTGGGATGCTTTGGTGTACCTCCTTGGTGTTGGGTTTGCTAACTGGTCTGCTGAGCTCTGACTGGCATTGTTTTTGTCTTGTGTGGGGAATGTGGACTGTATTGGACCTTGGCATGGCTTGGCAAGACCTGGAATATCTTCCTCAATATCTTGTCTTGGTTTGGCTTGAAGTTGGCTTGCCATGACTTGTTGTTTAGACCTTGTGACTCGAGCTTCCATCTAAGGGGGTCTTGGGGTCAAGCTTGTGTTGCTTGTGGCTTGATCATCAAGGCCCCTTGGGTGAGCTCTTGCTCTAGCCTCCCCAGGTTGAAAAGGGCTTGACCTCAAGCCTGTGTCTTCCTCTCCCTCAGAGTCTTCATAGAAGGGACTAAGATCCCCAACATTGAATGTTCCATGAACTGCATACTCTCTTGGTAGATCAATTCTGTAGGCATTAGGACCTATCTTCTCTATGACTTGAAAAGGACCATCTGCTCTTGGCTCTAGCTTATTCTTTCTCTTGGAAGGGAACCTTTCTTTCCTTAGGTTGATCCACACTAAGTCTCCTGGTGCAAAGTCTTTCTTGGCCTTAGGAACCTTGGCATTCTTCTTGTATAGATCATTGGTTTTCTCAATTTGTTTTCTGACTGATTCATGGAGTTTTAGCATTTGTTCAACCCTCTTCTTGGCATCATAGTGGATCTCTGACCTGCACACATTAGACAAATTCAAAGGCATTAAGGGGTTAGTACCATAGACCACTTCAAAGGGGGAGTGGCCAGTCGCTGCTGATGGAGCTCTATAGAAAGAGAACTCTGCTTGAGCCAGCTTTAAGTCCCAATCCTTGAGAGATTTGCTGACTATACACCTCAAGATCCTTCCCAAGGTCTTGTTGGTCACCTCAGTTTGTCCATCTGTTTGAGGATGATGGGAGGTACTAAACAACAACCTAGTGTTAAGCAGCTTCCACAATGTTCTCCAGAAATGACTCATAAACTTTGTGTCTCTGTCAGATACAATAGTTCTTGGAACTCCATGTAACCTCACCACCTCATCAAGGTATAACTCTGCTACACTCACAGCATCCTCAGTTTTCTTACAGGCAATGAAATATGCCATCTTGCTGAACCTATCCACAACCACCATGACAGAATCCTTCCCTCTTGTTGTCCTAGGCAATGCTACTATGAAATCCATGCTTACATCTTCCCAAGGCCTACATGGGACTGTTAGGGGGGTGTAAGGTCCTGCTTGAAAAGAACTCTTGGCTTTTTGACAAACTCCACACCTTCTGAGCACTATTTGGACTTCTCCCATCATCTTAGGCCAGTAAAACTGATCTTGCAGTATGTCCACAGTCTTCTGAACCCCAAAGTGTCCTCCAAGGCCACTTCCATGCACTTCCTTCATCAATAGACTCCTATAAGACCCTCTGGGGACACACAACTTGTTTCCTTTGAACAGGAATCCATTTTGTAGAGTGTAGGGTGAATCAATGGTCCTTGCTCCCTCTTTCTGTGCTAACCAATCCTCTGCAAAGTCTGGATCTTCCTGATACATATCCTTCATGAACTCAAAGCCAAGAACCCTTTGCTCCATGGTTGATAGCGGAGTGTATCTTCTAGACAATGCATCAGCCACTACATTTTGTTTTCCTTCCTTGTATTTGATAGAAAAGGTGAATGATTGGAGGAACTCCACCCATTTAGCATGCCTGTGACTGAGCTTATGCTGACCTCCTATGTACTTCAATGCCTAATGATCATAATGTAAAACAAAAGGCTTGGGCTTCAGGTAATGACTCCAATGCCTTAGAGCTCTGACAAGAGCATAGAACTCTTTGTCATATGTAGAATAGTTCAGCTTGGCACCACTTAACTTTTCACTAAAATAGGTTACAGGTTTCTTCTCTTGGATAAGGACAACTCCAATTCCCACTCCACTTGCATCACACTCAACCTCAAATAGGCAATTAAAGTCTGGCAACCTGAGGATAGGTGCACTGCACAAGAGCTTCTTCATGTGTTTGAAAGCCTGCAAGGCATTCTCAGTCCAAGTGAACTCTCCTCTCTTCATACATTCAGTGAGGAGTGCTGCAATAGTGCTAAAGTTTTTTATGAACCTCCTATAGAAAGAGGCTAGGCCATGAAACCCTCTCACTTCTGTGATATTCTTAGGGACATGCTAAGACTGAACTGCAATGATCTTGTCTTGATCAACTGAAATGCCTCTACCAGATACCACATATCCTAGAAACTTGACTTCCTCAGTCATAAAGGTGCATTTCTCAAGCTTCCCAAAGAGCTTACTCTCCTTTAGTATTTCAAACACAGTCTCAAGATGCCTCAAATGATCATCCTTGCTCTTGCTGTAGATGAGAATATCATCAAAGTATACCACCACAAATCTCCCTAGGCAAGGCCTAAGCACTTCTGTCATTAATCTCATGAAGGTACTTGGGGCATTTGACAGGCCAAAGGTCATGACAAGCCACTCATAAAGGCCATGCTTTGTTTTGAAGGCTGTCTTCCACTCATCTCCTTCCCTGATCCTCAATTGATGGTAACCTTGCCTTAAATCAATCTTAGAAAAGAACCTTGAACCACTCAGCTCATCCAACATGTCATCAAGTCTAGGTATAGGGAACCTGTACTTGACTGTGATATTATTGATAGCCCTGCTATGTATGCACATCCTCCAAGTCCCATCCTTCTTAGGAACCAATAATGCAGGAACAACACATGGACTTAATGACTCCCTTACAAACCCTTTACTCATCAACTCTCCAACTTGTTTCTGCAGCTCATGTGTAGCCTTAGGATCACACCTATATGCTGGTCTATTAGGTAGTACAGACCCTGGCACAAGGTCTATCTGATGCTCAATTCCTCTTAAAGGGGGTAAGCCATTAGGAAGTTCCTCTGGGAACACTTCCTTGAACTGATCAATGAGGGGCTTTGTAACAACCCGAAAAGTACTCAATTTGTCCAGTAAAATATCTTAAGTATACTTTTCAGTCTGTTTAAGTTTTAAAGTGGAATTTATTGTTTCCAGTTGAATTTTGAAATTCCGAGTTCGTATTTGGAATTTTTGAGAGATTCCATGAGAATCCCGTTTTTAAGTCAACTTTGACTTTCGTTGACTTTTTCCGACTCGCCTTGTAATTTTGAAGAACGAAATTTTATTTAAAAAAATAATATTTTTAATTTATTTTTATTTAGATTTATTAGAATTTATGATAATTTAATAAAATTATTTTGAATTTATTCGGAATTTATAATAAGGTTTTACGGTTTAAACTCGAGCATCATTTAACTATTCCCGAGTCATCATAAATCCCGAAACAAACCCGAAACCCGACTTTGGCATGAGTCACACGCCCATGTCATCCTTTTCCACTCACTTTTGGATATTTTCATTATTTTGATTAATCTAATAATAATATCTTAGATATTTATTACTTTATTGATCCGTAAACGAAAATTTCGCAAACCGTTTACAAAACAGACCCGACAATCACCAAGCCACACGGCTCCTCTTCCTCTAATAGGGCTAGATATTTTCCTTTCTTTTCATTAATATAACCTAATATCTAGATATTTGATTTAATTAACTTAATATCTAATTAATTATCTTATTATAATAATAAAACCCGAGTCAATTCCGTAACAACAATTTCAAAACCCGACTCATTATTTTCCTCTATATTACACGGCACACACCACCACATTACTCACCACTTATCTTTTCATTTTACACTAAATCAACTTAATACCTTTTTAATA
>JAIUZE010074752.1:0-17425 GCA_022085475.1 Heliosperma pusillum | reverse complement strand
TAGTTAATAGAAGTAGATTATGAGAATTGAAAATGATTGAATGCTTGATGAAGGTTCTCGGGTAGACAGGGGTTCCCAGCCGGGTGACCGGCCGCCGGTCTGCCCACCGGCTGGGAACACATCAGTAGTGAACTTGTGATTTTTGAGTAGAGGTGCTCCTGGCCGGGTGCCCGGCCGCCGGCCCCCAGACCGGCCTGGAACACGCTGATCTTTCTTTTTGATTTTTGTGTTATGCTCGTAGCGCGAGCCGAGGTACCGGTCGCCGGTCCTCTGACCGGCCGGCAACACGGTTGTGTATTTTTCTTATAATTCCTAAAACTCGTAATTTACAATAGTTCGCGTGATTCGTTTATCGTATATTTTTACGTAGTGACTTATAATATTAATGTTTTGAATATATGATATTTCATTCGCTTGTATCACATGCTTTGTGACGGTTTTTGGTATGTCCCACTTTGAGTCGGTTTTTACAAATGATACGGTTTGAGCACTATTTTGTATGTGCTTTGTACTCTCATTCCCTTGGATACCTCCACGTTCGTAAGGCTGGAATGTCGGAATGGGGATGTATCCTACTGCTTAATTGCATGTGTTAGTGGGCATACGACGACGTTGTTGGGAGGCGAACGCTTTGCGTTGATTGACCCGGCCGTCAAATGTTGTGTACTTGCGAGGTGCTGTTATTTGCATGTAGCGTACCGCTTGTTATGTGGCTCGAGCTCATTTCCGCCTCTTTCCTGAATTTTAGCTACCGAACTTGGGGTACTCGGCGTCATTTGATTGACCGAGTCTTGGATGTGAAATGTGTATCGCATGTCGAACTGGAAAATGCGATTCCGGGATTCTGGCCAGATTTAGATTAGGACCGTATTATTATCGTTGTCCTACCGAAGGAAATTAGTCTACATATACGAAATGGATTGAATCGTATATGCGTTCAGGGAATGTTTTTCTCCCGTGGATGCCTGTTAATCATACTTGCCATGTACACGGTGCTAGTGCGTTTCATTTACCGTGAGAAAGGTCGTCATTGTATTGTTATGTGTGGATGGGTGATTACATGATTGATTATTCATGGTCATACCATGACTTGGCATGGTTTGTTTGTCGAGTCTCAATCTTATCAAACTTATACCGCTAACATGATGGATTTGGATTTGTATTCCATATGCTCTTATCATTATATATTGAATTGCCTATCTATTCCTATCGTATTTCACATGTATATCTATATATGCATGTTTCTACTTTTGTATTTTCTTTTATGTACGTTTAATGTGATATGGCTGGGAGAACCCGGAGTTACTCCCCACTGACTGTGGCGTTCATGTTTTTCGTGGATGAACAGGTTGCTTGATTTGGATGGCTTTTTGCTTATGATATTTTGGGTTCGGGTGTGAGCTAGCGGGCGTTGTGCCTGGAAGATTTACCTCTAGACGTTATTTTAGCTAGTTGCTAATCACTTTGACATTGTTAACCTTTTGAGAGACTACGTCTCTTGTTGTAGTATATTTCGTACTTTGGTTTGTAATATTTGACATACCTCGTATTTTCTATCTTGCATGTATAAAGGTTTTTAAAATACCGTATTTCCGCTAATTAAATAACATGCTTGTATGTTTTTATTTCCGCATTTTCGAGGGTTGTCATATAGATTAATTAATTGAATTGCAATTGCATGGTTATCGTTTGATTATCGTTTTAATACTAATTGTTTGATTACTGGTCAGGATTAATTAACTAGTCTCGCAAATTAGGATTGACACCGACCGGGTTAAGACTAAGATAGGCTACGATAATTGAATAGAACTCGTTTAATGATAACGATCGCATGTTAAAATGTAGATCTAAAGGGCATAATTGAATCGGCCGATCTTGTGACCTTAGATAACTTTATTGCATGATAGTTGATTTTATCCCTATCCCTGAACAATAATCCTAGTGAACCTGAGACCCTAGACTTTTAATCTCATTGTTTTCAACCTTATTAGTTTGTTATTGCTTATAGTTAGTTGTTGCTTATTATTAGTTGTTATTATTATTGTTATTAGTTGTTATTGTTTACTTTAGATGTTGTTATTAATTGCTATTAGTTTAGAAACCACAATCAAAACCCAGAAATTGTTACTTAAGAGACAGACCTAGTTTAACATATTAGAATACTACCGCCTCCCTGTGGATTCGATACCTTGCTTACCGCTGACTATTAGTTAGTTGTGATTGAGGTTTACTTTGATTAAGGAGACGCGACTTTACCCTTATCAGTTTTGTTTGGCATTTGTGCTTTGTTAAGCCATTTTATAAGCTAATATCGTCTTCTAGGCGAATTCCTGTGTTCTAACCTGTTTTGTAGGGAAAGTGACGTTTCTACGCCCTTTTTCTAAATTCACGAGCATTTGCCTAGAACCCGACGATTTGAAGAAGAAAGCTTGACCATGTCAAAGGCATTTCAAGAAGGTTCACTAATTCAAAAGAGAGAAGGAGTAAAGATAGTTTCGTAGTAGTCGGAAGATCAATCAATTGGGCGGAAGAATTCATCGCTTTATATCAAACCCTATCAACAAACCCGATTGAAGAGGTCAAGGGGGATGATGGAAGTCAAGTCAAAGCAAATGAAGATGAAACGTTAGTCAATTTCTTCCAGGTGACCACTTACCCGATCGGGTAAGGGTGTATCCGATCGGGCAAGTGTGGTGCTTCGAGTAAAATGCTTCAACTTCCTATTTTTGTCTTGTGTGTTCAATGCTCGACCTCTTCTCCACGAAACCATAATGCTATATATAGATGCTCCAGCCCCTCTTCTCAAAGCACACAACTCACAACAATCTCTTACACAACATCTCCTTTCTTCTTACATTTTCTCTTTCGTTTAGTCTTTCTAGTTTAGATTATTTTCTTCTTTTGTCTTTTGTTCTTAGTTTATTTCTGTCCATTTCATATCAAAACATTAGCTTAGATCAATAGGAATTTCAATCTTTGTGATCTACTTTGTTGGGTACAAGAGTTGTAATTCAAGGTACGATTATTCTATGCAAGGGATTTCTATTATTGTTATCGCTTTCGTTGTTGATCGTCACCTAGGTACTTCTATTCTATCCTTTGTTTAATGTCTTTTCTGTTTTCTATTTGATTGTTATCCTCTTTACATAATATCTTAGATTCATTTTCATGTTGTTATAATCGTAGTTTCATTTCTTAGATTGTCAAATAGCGTCGTTATTATCGCCACATAGAGAGTCTTAAAACATTGTCAAAAATCAACTAAAAATGTCTATCCTAGTTTTCATTATCACCATCATCTTAGATATAAACATAATCATGAGTTAGTAGTCACCTTTCTAGGGTGTAGGGTAGCCATGTTGGATTGATTAAAAGATGATAATTGGATAAAAGAAATTGTGCTTTTAAAACATTGTGTCTATGCATGTTTGGACTTTAACGATAGTTGACGATTCCTGATCAAAATCATTGACTAAAATGGAATTCTTTTCCAAAGTAGAGATACGTGAATTGAATAGACAAAGCATGACATGGTAGATTAGACCTAGTAAATTGCCTAAACGCCTGCTAGACCATCTGATCTATGATTGTAATGAACACATCATTCTTACGAACTCACAATGAATTATTTGCTTGTCCTAAATCCAATTTCATCAATTTGTCAATCTACATGTGTGAACCTACTTCCCTAGATGCTTCTCATTATTGTTAATTCATCATTTGCTTTATTGTTTTCATTTTAGTTTGCTTTTATTTTGTTTTTATTTATGTTCTTTATTAGTTTAGAATTCAAAACCACAAAACCCAGAAAATCGTTAGATAGAACTCAATTGTGAGACGATTCACAATCCATAGGAAACACCATCTCCCTGAGGATCGACCCCTACTTCCCTAATTACATTAATTTGTAATTAGCCTAGTCTGGGTAATTTATCTTTGTATCGGGCTCGCGACAGGTCTGATCAAATTTTGGCGCCGTTGCCGGGGAGCACGGTTTAATTTTCCTTTTTCTTGTGTTTTTTATCGCAATTAGTTTTATCTACGCTTTAGGAACCCAAATTCCTTTAGACCTCTCTTGATTTTTCATCTTAGCTTTTCAATCTTATGCCCAGATCTTCTAGACTAGGGACCCCTATTCCTTTAGACCCCGAACTAGAAAGAACTCTGCGTAGGAAACTAAAGTTATTCAACGAAATCTCAAAAGCTTCTGATATTTCAAGTTTAGATCGTATACGTGAGAAATACTCGGATATCTTACCTAATCTTGAAGGAGAAGAAGATCCATTCTCATTTCCATTTTCAAAAACCAATCAACTTTCAATCAACACTCTATCTTCATCTTCACAAAAGAAAATGGTTCGACTTTCCGACCATTCCAAGCCAACTGCTGATACACTTCCAAGGGGTATCGCTACACCTCAAATCACTGCCCAAACTTCGAAATCAAACCTGCCTTCATCAATCTAATAGAAAGAAGTCAATTTGGTGGCAATGCCACAGAAGATCCCAACCTTCATTTCCAAAACTTCTTTGACTATTGCTCCACGATTAGACAAAATGGAGTATCCCAAGAGCAGATTAGGGAAATGCTCTTTCCCTTCTCTTTAAGAGGAAAGGCAAAACTCTGGATCAATAGTCTTGACCGAGTTGCCTTAGGAATAGCCGACTGGGATGGTCTAGCTCTTGCTTTCTATCAAAAGTACTTCCCACCAGAACGAACCGCACTCTTACGGAGTCAAATTACTGGATTCCGTCAGAGAGGCGACGAAAGCCTTTATGAGGCACGGGAAAGATACAAAGAATTACAAAGAGAATGCCCTCATCATGGCCTTGATTCATGGTTCCTAGCTATCACCTTCTACAACGGTTGTTGTGGCGAATCACATCGTATCCTCGACTCCGCTAACAATGGTCGTTTCGATCAAATCGATGTAGAAATAGCTAGTACAACTATCGATTCAATGGCACTCCACGACTCTCAGTATAGGAACTCGCGTGCTATGCCACTCAAAACCAAGTAGGACGATTCAAGTAAAGTAGCACTCCTAGAAGCCCAATTAGCCCTTCTGCAGCAACAAGTAGGAAGCTCTTCCCAATCCAAGGAACATGTTAACGTCACTAACCACGTAGTGGTGTGTGAGACATGTGGGGTTGGAGGGCATAATTTTCAAGAATGTAGAAGTTCGATAGAGCAAGTCAATGCCTATCAAGGATATAGGCAAGGCAACGCTTTCTCAAACTTCTATAATGAAAACACAAAAAACTATCCTTTTTTGTCCTACAAAAGCACCAACATTCAAAATCCCCATCAACAAATTCAACAACCATTCACACCACACCAACAAAAGCCTTACAATCCACCTGGTTTTCAAAACCAGAGACCTTCATTCCAACCTAACTTCAATCAACCTTACCAAAATCAACCTCAACACCAACCACCTCAAATTCAAAGTCAACCTAATGACTCAAGCTTGAGCAAAATTGAATCTATGCTTCTCCAAGTTGTTCAAAAACAAGATTCAATGTTTGCTCAACTTCAAAAGAGTGATCAAGCTCAAGATGCTGCCATCAAGATGCTTGAAACTCAAATGGCCCAATTGGCTACCTCTATTACCCAAAGGAAACAAGGCCAACTCCCACCTCATGGTGAACAACCGAGGGACACCGCAAATGCTATCACCCTTAGGAGTGGTACCATCTATACGGAACATCAGCAACCCAAAGAGCCAATAGTTGAGCCTACACAAGTAGAGAGCCAAAGAGATTCTCAACCATCCACCGCTAAGGAAGCGAAAAACAAAACTGGAAAGAAGGATGAGCTTGAAAAGGAACCCATCAAAATTCAAGTTCCATTTCCCCAACGTTTGAGGAGAAATCATAAGGAAACCCAGTTCAGCAAATTCATGGAAGTAGTCAAAAACCTCCAAGTAACGGTTCCCTTCACTGAATTAATCACTCAAATCCCTTCTTACATGAAATTCATGAAGGATATCTTAACTAAAAAGAGGACTTTAGATGATGTTGAAATCATAGCATTCACCGCTGAATGCAGCGCTTTATTGCAAAATAAGTCCCCTCCTAAGTTAAAGGATCCTGGTAGTTTCTCTATACCTTGCACTATAGGCACCTACACAATCGATAAAGCTTTATACGATCTAGGTGCTAGTGTAAGCGTCATGCCCTATTCCATCTGCAAAAAATTGAATATGGGAATTCTTAAATGCACTAGTATCCCTCTGCAAATGGCAGACCATTCTCTAAAACAACCTATGGGAGTTTTAGAAGATGTGTCTCTCAGAGTAGGGAGGTTTTTCATTCCAGTCGATTTCATCGTGTTAGATATGGCCGAAGATTCGCAAATCCCTATCATTTTAGGAAGGCCATTTCTACACACTGCGGGAGCAGTAATCGATGTCAAGAATAGAAAATTGACATTAGAAGTAGGTGAAGATAAAGTCACCTATAACTTAAATAGTGCAATGAAGAGTCCTATGCTGGAAGAACCTTGTTGTTTCCTTGACATTGTCGACTCAATTATTGATGAATCTCTGTATCCATCAATAATTGAGGATCCTTTAGAAGCAATATTATTGTTAGAGGATATCTCTGAAAACAACAATTTTGAGATCCGTGAGCTGGAAAAGGACTTGACTGGAAAAGAGATACCGTCTGAAGAAGTCCAAGAGTTCATAAGCTTAATCGATACTCCTGCCAAGGCAGAAGTACATAAACCTGAACTTAAACCTCTTCCCTCAAATCTAAAATATGCCTTTTTAGATGAATCTGAATATTGCCCAGTCATAGTGAGTGCTCTCCTAGATGAAAATCAGTTAAACTCACTATTGACTATCTTGAAAAAACATAAGAACGCAATAGGTTATAAACTTGAAGATCTCACAGGCATAAGCCCTGACTTTTGCATGCATAGAATTAACTTAGAAGAAGGTCAAAAACCTTGTGTTCAAGGTCAACGCCGTCTTAATCCCAACATGCAAGAAGTAGTTAAAACTGAAGTTCTGAAATTGCTAGATGCTGGCATAATCTATGCAATTTCTGACTCAAAATGGGTTAGCCCTGTCCAAGTTGTTCCCAAGAAAGGAGGAACAACAGTAGTCAAAAATGAAAAGAATGAGCTCATCCCCACAAGGATTGTGACGGGATGGCGTATGTGCATTGACTACAGGAAGTTGAATCAATCAACTCGAAAAGATCACTATCCTCTGCCCTTCATTGATCAAATGCTAGAGAGGTTAGCTTGCCACAAATATTTCTGCTATCTAGATGGTTACTCAGGATTTTTCCAAATTCCTATCCACCCTGAGGACCAAGAGAAAACCACTTTCACCTGTCCCTATGGTACTTTCGCTTATCGCAGAATGCCATTTGGCTTGTGTAATGCACCTGCCACTTTCCAGCGTTGCATGACTAGTATCTTTTCAGATTTTGTTGAATCTATCATGGAAGTATTCATGGACGACTTTAGCGTCTATGGCATTTCCTTTGATAATTGTTTGACAAATCTATCCAAAGTACTAAAACGCTGTGAAGAAGTCGACCTTGTTCTCAACTGGGAAAAGTGTCACTTCATGGTGAATGAAGGTGTAGTTTTAGGACACATCGTTTCTGAAAGAGGTATTGAAGTGGATCGAGCTAAGATCCAAGTTATTGAACAACTGCCACCACCTGCTAATGTAAAAGGAATCAGGAGTTTCCTTGGCCACGCCGGTTTCTACCGACGATTTATTAAAGATTTTTCAAAAATAGCCAAGCCCCTGACTGAGCTCCTTTTTAAGGATGCACCTTTTAATTTCACAAAGGAATGCCTTGAGGCATTCAACAAAATCAAACGCGCTTTGATCACCGCACCTATAATCCAGTCACCTGATTGGAATCTTCCTTTTGAATTAATGTGTGATGCGAGTGATTATGCCGTTGGAGTTGTTTTGGGGCAAAGAAAGGAAAAGTTCCTTCATGCAATTTACTATGCTAGTAAAACCTTAGATCCTACCCAAATCAACTATGCCACCACTGAAAAAGAACTATTTGCCATTGTCTACGCCTTAGACAAATTCCGTTCATACCTTATAGGATCAAAAGTCATTGTTTACACTGACCATGTTGCCTTGAAATATCTGCTTTCAAAGAAAGAGGCAAAACCTCGACTTATCCGATGGATCTTACTCCTTCAAGAATTTGATCTAGAGATCCGGGATAAGAAAGGAGCAGAAAATGTAGTTGTTGACCATCTCTCAAGGATAAGAGTAACTGAAATAGGAATACCAACGCCAATTAATGATTCGTTCGCTGATGATTCATTAATGGCAATTGCAGACTCTTCTCCTTGGTATGCTGATATTGCCAATTTTCTTGTCAGTCGCCAGCTACCTGCTGACCTTTCTTATAACCAAAGAAAGAGATTTTTGCATGATGCAAAATTCTTTGTTTGGGATGACCCTTATCTTTTCAAGCAGTGTTCAGATGGTCTTTACAGACGATGTATCCCTCAGTGGGAAGTTAAAGGAGTTTTAGAAGGATGCCACTCATCTGCTTATGGTGGTCATCATGGTCCGTCCAAGACCGTAGCCAAAGTCTTGCAATCCGGGGTTTTCTGGCCCTCGATGTTTAAAGATTCAAAAGATTTTGTTATGGCTTGTGACGCTTGTCAACGAATGGGTCAAATATCCAAGAGACATGAAAGGCCTCAAAACGGCATATTAGAAGTTGAAATATTCGATGTCTGGGGTATTGACTATCAAGGACCATTCCCTTCTTCTAACGGAAATCGTTACATCTTAGTCGCTGTTGACTATGTTTCTAAGTGGGTAGAAGCAATTGCCACTCCCACCAATGATGCTAGAGCTGTGATACGGCTATTTAAGAAGATCATCTTTCCGCGTTTTGGTGTACCCAGAGCCGTGATAAGTGATCGAGGAACTCATTTTGGAGAAAAGCAGTTAGACACTCTGCTTTCCAAGTATGGTGTGTATCACAGACGAGGATTAGCCTACCACCCTCAGACCAGCGGTCAAGTAGAAGTTTCAAACAGAGAGCTCAAAACAATTCTTCAGAAAGTAGTCTCAAGATCCAGAACTGATTGGAGTAATAAGCTCGATGACACCTTATGGGCTTATCGTACAGCTTTCAAAACCCTGATTGGAACATCTGCCTATCGATTGGTTTATGGAAAGGCCTGTCATCTTCATGTCGAGTTAGAATACAAAGCTTACTGGGCTATCAAAGAACTCAACTTAGACACTAAGCTTAGCGCTGATAGACGACTTTTGCAACTTAATGAGCTAGAGGAATTTTGTTTGCAAGCTTCTAAGAATTCTAGGATCTACAAGGAGAAAACGAAGCGTTGGCACGACAAGAGGATAATTAGAAAAGAATTTAATGTCGGTGACCAAGTACTTCTTTTCAACTCCCGTTTGAAAATTTTTCCGGGAAAACTTCAATCACGATGGTCTGGACCATTCACTGTCACATATGTCAGCAAGTACGGCTATGTGGAACTAATGACTAGCAATGGTGAGAAATTCAAAGTCAATGGACACAGACTGAAACTCTACTATAGCAATTCTATCATCGGATGTTTAGATATTGTCTATACGGAGCGTCCATCCCCAACCCAATGATTTCATAGAAAAATTCGTCGAGCAAGACGTTAAACAAGCGCTTCTCGGGAGGCAACCCGTGTTTTTCCTTTTTGCATTTTTATTTTTGTTTTTCCCTTTTACGTTGTTTTGTTAGATTTCTTTGCAGATGAAAGAGTTTTTGAAGAATCTTTGAAGACCTTCCTTGTCAAGTCCAAAAGACTAGCTTGGGGGAGTCCGCGCTGACTAGTAAGCTTCATTCTTCTTTCATTTTTTCTTTCTTCCCATTAAGCATCTCATTGCATATTTAGTTTCTGTGCTCACATTGAGGACAATGTGATGTTTAGCTTGGGGGAGGGATTGCATTTTCCCATTTTGCATTTTAGTTATAATTTTAAGAGAAGATTTTAGAGAGAAATTTTAAAATTCTTGAACACAATTGAATGCTTTTCAAGCTTTGCTTGCTTGTCTATTATGCTATCATGTTACGATTTCCCAAACTTAGAGCTTTCAAACCATAATGATTCAATATTCATTGAATTTTGCATACATCGGGAAGTCTTGTACACAGTAGGCATGGGATGAATCTATAGATGAGTACGCTTGATCTTGACATTTGGCAAACTACATATATTGTAAGGTAGAACCTCCTTAGACTGGTACATCCATACCTAGTCTCATCTAGGTGTGTATAGTTCTCCTTGTGATGTGTGTCATGTCAAAACGCATAAGTATGGTTCTCATTTCATTTCTATAAGCATTGCATTCATGATTCACTAAGATTTGAAGCCTTTTTCACTTTAATTTGCCCCTCAAAATTAGCCCCTTCATACAAATGCTTCACAAAAATAATAGCTACAAATAAAAACTGCCTACCTTTTGAGCTAGTAGCTATACTATGGTGTATGGGTGCTCTTTTGATAAGATTTGTTCTTATCTGTCAAAGTGAATTTGGAGAACGAAATTGTTCAAAAAGTGATGTTATGTTCAAAAGAAAATAAAAGAAAAGAAAGAAATAGAAAAAAAACTGAAAAATCGGAAAATTGAAAAAGAAAAAGAAAAGATTAAAGAAGAAGTTGTGAGTATCTCCTAAGAAATGTCAAATCAATAGAAGGAGTTTACCCTTGTGTTTCGTGTGTAAAAAGCCAAATTGTTACTTCTGGCTTCGTTATTTGTCTTATGGGAATTGATCGCAAGTTTGGATTGAGTATTCATTTATCATTGGTTAGTTGCTAGCTCATCCTAACCTTCACATGACCATAACTGTTTGTCCACCATTCACCCATTTCCCAAAGCCTTCTTCATTTACTTTTCGGCTTCTTTTCTATGTGCATTGTGATCTTTGACTTGTGTTTTGAATTGTTTACCATATTAGACTGCGGACACATTTTCATAAGTCGTAGATAGGTGAGTGTCTCAAACATTTACACATAAAGAAATAACCTTTTACATACATTGAGTGTTCGAGTGTACCGTGAGAGTCCATTTGTCAAAAGATCATGCAAGAGCCGAAAATCTATAGTGAAATTCTTTGTGCTACGCCGTTATGTAAATCTCAGTCATGTTTATGTATCATTCTTGCCCACGTTGTTTTTGGGTTATGATTCATTATGTTTCCAAAGCTTTATGTTGAGATTTGTTCTTGATGGTGTAGTAGCCAACGCTTGCAACCTTGTCCTGGTATTGTTTGTTATGTTTGCTTGAGGACAAGCAAAGGTTTAGCTTGGGGGAGTTTGATAAGTGAATATTTGTATGATTTTAACCCCCAATTTAGCTCGGTTTTGTATGTCATTTATGCTTTGTTAAGCCATTTTATGAGCTAATATCGTCTTCTAGGCGAATTCCTGTGTTCTAACCTGTTTTGTAGAGAAAGTGTCGTTTCTACACCTTTTTTCTATATTCCCGAGCATTTGCCTAGAACCCGACGATTTGAAGAAGAAAGCTTGACCATGTCAAAGGCATTTAAAGCAGGTTCACTAATTCAAAAGAGAGAAGGAGTAAAGACAGTTTCGTAGTTGTCGGAAGATCAATCAATTGGGCGGAAGAATTCATCGCTTTACATCAAACCCAATCAACAAACCCGATTGAAGAGGTCAAGGGGGATGATGGAAGTCAAGTCAAAGCAAAGGAAAATGAAACGTTAGTCAAAAACTTCCAGATGACCACTTACCCGATCGGGTAAGGGTGTACCCGATCGGGTAAGTATGCTGCTTCGAGAAAAATGCTTCAACTTCCTATTTTTTGTCTTATGTGTTCAATGCTCGACCTCTTCTCCACGAAACCCTAATGCTATATATAGATTCTCCAGCCCCTCTTCTCAAAACACACAACTCACAACAATCTCTTACACAACATCTCCTTTCTTCTTACATTTTCTCTTTAGTTTAGTCTTTCTAGTTTAGATTATTTTCTTCTTTTGTCTTTTGTTCTTAGTTTATTTCTGTCCATTTCATATCAAAACATTAGCTTAGATCAATAGGAATTTCAATCTTTGTAGTCTACTTTGTTGGGTACAAGAGTTGTAATTCAAGGTACGATTATTCTATGCAAGGTATTTCTATTATTGTTATCGCTTTCGTTGTTGATCGTCATCTAGGTACTTCTATTCTATCCTTTGTTTAATGCTTTTTCTGTTTTCCATTTGATTGTTATTCGCTTCACATATTATATTAGATTCATTTTCATGTTGTTATAATCGTAGTTTCATTTCTTATATTGTCAAATAGCGTCGTTATTATCGCCACATAGAGAGTCTTAAAACATTGTCAAAAACCAACTAAACATGCCTATCCTAGTTTTCATTATTAATATCATCTTAGACATAAACATAATCATGAGTGAGTAGTCACCTTTCTAGGGTGTAGGGTAGCCATGTTGGATTGATTAAAAGATGATAATTGGATAAAAGAAATTGTGCTTTTAAAACATTGTGTCTATGCATGTTTGGACTTTAACGATAGTTGACGATTCCTGATCAAAATCATTGACTAGTATGGAATTCTTTTCCAAGTTAGACATACGAGAATTGAATAGACAAAGCATGACATGGTGGATTAAGACCTAGTAAATCGCCTAAAAGCTTGCTAGACCATCTGATCTATGATTGTAATGAACACATCATTCTTACGAACTCACAATAAATTATTTGCATATCCTAAATCCAGTTTCATCAATATGTCAATCTACATGTGTGAACCTACTTCCCTAGATGCTTCTCATTATTGTTAATTCATCATTCGCTTTATTGTTTTCATTTTAGTTTGCTTTTATTTTGTTTTTATTTATGTTCTTTATTAGTTTAGAATTCAAAACCTCAAAACCCAGAAAATCGTTAGATAGAACTCAATTGTGAGACGATTCACAATCCATAGGAATTACCATCTCCCTGAGGATCGACCCCTACTTCCCTAATTACATTAATTTGTTATTAGCCTAGTCTGGGTAATTTATCTTTGTATCGGGCTCGCGACAGGTCCGATCACGTTCAATGTTGTCGTACAATCCACTTGAAAAACAAAATATGAAACAATACGATGATGTTATAAATAGTGCATGAAAAAGATACATTTATCTAATCCACATAAAACAGCTACTTCAACTCAGGAACACGTTTAATTCCCATGAAAATAATGTGCCCTTCATGCTTATCATATTTTAACGGTTTTGTGAGAGGGTCCGCGATGTTGTCATCCCAAGCAATCTTGTCAATCACTATCTCCTTTTGCTCCACGTAATCTCGGATCATGTGAGCCTTCCGAATTACATGTCTAGACTTGTTGCTGGACTTAGGCTCCTTAGCCTGGAAGATGACACCTCTATTATCACAATAGATGGTGATAGGGTCACTCGAACTATGAACTACAGTTAGTCCTTGTAAGAACTGACGCATCCATATAGCTTCCTTTGCAGCTTCTGAAGCGGCATAGTACTCGGACTCAGTTGTAGAATCTTCTATAACACTCTGTTTGGAGCTTTTCCAACTGACCGCAGCGCCATTAAGAGTAAAGACGAATCCAGACTGAGATTTCGAGTCATGTCGATCTGTTTGGAAGCTAGCATCTGCGTAACCGATTGCGCATATCTCAGTGTCTCCTCCATAAGTCAATACCCAATCCTTAGTCCTTCATAAGTACTTAAGGATGTTTTTGACAACCATCCAGTGTGTTTCACCTGGATTGCCTTGGTACCGACTGGTCATACTGAATGCATATGCCAAGTCCGGACGTGTGCATATCACCATGCATTACATGATCGATCCTCTAGCTGAGGCATAAGGAAACATGACTCTGCGATCGACCTCTTCGATGTCTTTGAGCTGCCTGTAGTTTATCAAATGAATCCCAGAAATCAGTGGGAAGGTGCCTTTTGGAGTTGGTCAGGCTGAACCTTCAAGAATCTTATCTATATAAGACTCCTGACTGAGTGATAACATCCGTCGTGATCTATCTCTATAGATACGGATCTCCAATATGCGTTGTGCCTCACCCAGATCTTTCATCTGGAAATGGTTCTTTAACCATACTTTTACCGAAGATAAGAGAGGGATGTCATTCCCAATCAAGAGTATGTCATCAACATACAATATTAAGAAGACAATCTTACTCCCACTCTACTTGACATACAAGCATGGTTCCTCGACCGATCGAGTGAAACCATTCTCTTTTATCACCTGGTCGAAACGATGATTCCAACTCCGAGAAGCTTGATTAAGTCCATAAAAGGAACGCTTAAGCTTGCAAACTTTCTTAGGATTTTAAGGATCAATGAAACCTTCGGGTTGTACCATGTACAATTCCTCCTCCAAATAACCGTTTAAGAAGGCGGTTTTCACATCCATCTGCCAAATTTCATCGTCATGAAAAGCGGCAATCGCTAAGATTATCCGAATGGAACGCAGCATAACTACGGGTGCAAAAATTTCATCATAATGCAATCCTTGCACTTGAGTGAAACCTTTTGCCACTAGCCGTGCCTTATAGGTGTCTGGTTGTCCTTCTACGGAATGCTTTATCTTATAAAGCTATTTGCACTAAAGAGGCCGTACCTTATCAGGCAAATCAACAAGATCCCATACGTCATTCTCATACATGGAGTCCATCTCGGATTGCATGGCTTCAAGCCATAGCTTAGAATCGGAACAGGTCATGGCACCTTTATAGGTAGCGGGTTCGTTACTCTCTAGGAGTAAAACATTATCTCTCTCATTATCCTCGACCATACCAATGTATCTGTCTGGAGGAATGGCGACTCTACCCGACCTCCTAGGTTCCATAGGGATGTTAACCGTAGCAGAAGTTGAAGGAACCTCTTCCTCCATTGGTTGCTCGGTTGTTAGTTCTTGAATCTCCGACAGATCGAAGGTTCTATTACTTGACTTATTCTCGAGAAACTCTTTCTCTAAGAACTTCGCACTAGCCGCAACAAAAACTCGTTGTTCGGTAGGCGAATAGAAGTAATGACCAAACATTCCTTTTGGATAACCAATAAAGTATGTCTTGACCGATCGCGGGCCGAGCTTTTCCTCGTGTCTCCACTTGACATAAGCCTCGCAGCCCCAAACCCGAATATAGGACAAGTTAGGGTCCGTTCCCTTCCATAACTCATATGGAGTCTTGTCTACAGCTTTAGACGGACTTCGGTTAAGTATAAGAGCAGCTGACAAAAGAGCATAACCCCATAATGAATCAGGGACTACCGTGTGACTCATCATGGATCGAACCATATCAAGTAATGTTCGATTTCTCCGTTCGGACACACCATTTAATTGAGGTGTTCCAGGTGGAGTTAACTGTGATACTACACCACAGTCTTTAAGGTGTTGATCAAACTCATTTGAAAGATATTTGTGACAACCCTCGCGAATGCGGAAAGATAAAACATACAAGCATGTGAAAAGATATGCGGAAATACGGTATTTTAAAAACCTTTAAACATGCAAGTTATATAACACGAGGAGTGTCAAAATATTACAACTAAGTACGGAAATACAACAAAGAGACGGGGTCTCTTAAAAAGTTAACAAAGAACAAGTGTTTAGCAAAACTAGCTAAAATCGTCTAGAGGTGAAACTTCCAGGGACAACGCCCGCTAGCCCACACCCGAACCCCAAAATATCATAGCCAAAAAGTCATCCAAGCAAGCAACCTGTTCATCCATGAAAAACATGAACGCCACAGTCAGTGGGGAATAACTCCGGGTTCTCCCAGCCATATCACATTAAACGTACATAAAAGGAAATACAAAAGTAGAAGCATGCATATATAGATATACATGTGAAATACGATAAGGATAGATAGACAATTCAATATATAATGATAAGAGCATAAGAGTTACAAGTCCGAATCCATCATGTGATACAAAGACTCAGGAAAGACACTCTTAGGCAACCGAATACGCTCACTAGGGCTTGCATCTCACCGTTAGCGGTATACGATTGATAAGATTGAGACTCGACAGACAAACCACGTCAAGTCATGCGATGATCACAATAAATACAACATATTATCATCCATTCACGAACCAAGACCTTGACGGTGTCAAGTCATGCAATGACCATGAATACAATCATGAAATCACGCATTCAAAGACAAAAACACAAAGACGACAATTCTCACGGTAAATGAAACGCACTAGCATCGTGTACATGGCAAGTATGATTAAAAGGCGTTCACGGATGACATTTCCCTCAACCCATATACGATGACATTTCGTATAGGTAGACTAATTTCCTCCTGGTAGGACGACGATAATAATACGGTCCTAGTCTAAACCTGGCCAGACTATCGGAATAAATCATGTTCCGATTCGACACGCGATGACGTTTCGCATCCAAGACTCGGTCTTACAAAAATAAACGCCGAGTACCCCAAATTCGGTAGATCAATTCACGAAAGAGGCGGAAAACTAGCTCAAGCCTCATAACATGCGGTACGCTACATGCAAATAACACCACCTCGCAAGTACACAACAATTGACGGCCGGGTCGATCAACGCATAGCGTTCAACTCCCAACAACGTCGTCGTATGCCCACTAACACATGCATTTAAGCAGTAGGATACCTCTCCGTTCCGACATTCCAGCCTTACGAACGGGAAGGTAGCCAAGGGAATGAGAATACATAGCACAAGACAAAATCGTGCTCAAACCGTAACATATGTAAAAACCGACTCAAAGTGGGACATAGCGAAAACCGTCACAAAACATGTGATACATGCGAATGAGATATCATATATCCAAAACATGAATATCATAAGACATTACGTAAAATTATACGATAAACCGATCATGCGTACTATTATAAATCACGAGTTTTAGAAGTCAAAAGAAAACAACACAGCCGTGTTGCAGGCCGGGCAAGTGACCGGTGGCCGGTGGGCCGGCTCAGAACACAGGCAAAATCCAAAAATCACATAAAACAGAGAAACGTGGTCTAGGCCGGTCAGGTGACCGGCGGCCGGTGGGCCGGCACAGAACACAACACCAAAATCATAACATCAATACTGATGTGTTCCAGGCCGGTGGGTGGACCGGTGGCCGGTGGGCCGGCCTGGAGCACATCTTCATGCAAAAATCCACGTTTCCAAAGGATGTTACTGAAGTGTTCTCAGCCGGTGGTCAGACCGGCGGCCGGTCGACCGGCTGGGAACACCCCTTCATCCGTGAGCTTCCAATACTTAACCAAATCATTTCAAATCTCAATTATACTTCTAATAATCATCAACAATCAATATAATTCATCAATATTCATCATATAACATCATTTAATAATCATAGCATGGTTTCTAATCTTCCTAATCGTATTCTAAATACGATTTCTAGCATGTAAACATGT
>JAIUZE010074751.1:4418-20814 GCA_022085475.1 Heliosperma pusillum | reverse complement strand
ATCGGGGTTTTGAAAGCTGTGCGATAAGCCCATAAGGTGTCATCGAGCTTATTACTCCAGCCAGTTCTGGATCTTGAGACTACTTTCTGAAGAATTGTTTTCAACTCTCTATTTGAGACTTCTACTTGACCGCTGGTCTGAGGGTGGTAGGCTAATCCTCGTCTGTGATACACACCATATTTGGCAAGCAGAGTGTCTAACTGCTTTTCTCCAAAATGAGTTCCTCGATCACTAATCACGGCTCTGGGTACACCAAAACGTGGAAAGATGATCTTCTTAAATAGTCGTATCACAGCTCTAGCATCATTAGTGGGGATGGCAATTGCTTCTACCCACTTAGAAACATAGTCAACAGCGACTAAGATATAACGATTGCCGTTAGAAGAAGGGAATGGTCCTTGATAGTCAATACCCCAGACATCGAATATTTCGACTTCCAATATGCAGTTTTGAGGCATTTCATGTCTCTTGGATATTTGACCCATTCCTTGACAAGCGTCACAAGCCATAACAAAGTCTTTTGAATCTTTAAACATCGAGGGCCAGAAAAACCCGGATTGTAAGACTTTGGCTACGGTCTTGGACGGACCATGATGACCACCATAAGCAGATGAGTGGCATCCTTCTAAAACTCCTTTAACTTCCCACTGAGGGATACATCGTCTATAAAGACCATCTGAGCACTGCTTGAAAAGATAAGGGTCATCCCAAACAAAGAATTTTGCATCATGCAAAAATCTCTTTCTTTGGTTATAAGAAAGGTCGGAGGGTAGCTGGCGACTGACAAGGAAGTTGGCAATATCAGCATACCACGGAGAAGAGTCCGCAATTGCCATTAATGAATCATCAGCGAACGAATCATTAATTGGCGTTGGTATTCCTATTTCAGTTACTCTTATCCTTGAGAGATGGTCAGCGACTACATTTTCTGCTCCTTTCTTATCCCGTATCTCTAGATCAAACTCTTGAAGGAGTAAGATCCATCGGATAAGTCGAGGTTTTGCCTCTTTCTTTGAAAGCAGATATTTCAAAGCAGCATGGTCAGTGTAAACAATGACTTTCGATCCTATAAGGTAAGAACGAAATTTGTCTAAAGCGTAGACAATGGCAAGAAGTTCTTTTTCCGTGGTGGCATAGTTGATTTGGGCAGGATCTAAGGTTTTACTAGCATAGTAAATTGCATGAAGGAACTTTTCCTTTCTTTGCCCTAAAACAACTCCAACGGCATAATCACTCGCATCGCACATAAGTTCGAAAGGAAGATTCCAATTAGGTGACTGGATTATAGGTGCGGTGATTAGAGCGCGTTTGATTTTGTTGAATGCCTCAAGGCATTCCTTCGTGAAATTAAAAGGCGCATCCTTAAAAAGGAGTTCAGTCAGGGGCTTGGCTATTTTAGAAAAATCTTTAATAAACCGTCGGTAGAAACCAGCGTGGCCAAGGAAACTCCTGATTCCTTTTACATTAGCAGATGGTGGCAGTTGTTCAATAACTTGGATCTTAGCTCGATCCACTTCAATACCTCTTTCAGAATTGATGTGTCCTAAAACTACACCTTCGTTTACCATGAAGTGACACTTTTCCCAGTTGAGAACAAGGTCGACTTCTTCACAGCGTTTTAGCACTTTCGACAGATTTGTCAAACAATTATCGAAGGAAATGCCATAGACGCTAAAGTTGTCCATGAATACTTCCATGATAGTCTCAACAAAATCGGAAAAGATACTAGTCATGCAACGCTGGAAAGTGGCAGGTACATTACACAGGCCAAATGACATTCGGCGATAAGCAAAAGTACCATAGGGACAGGTGAAAGTGGTTTTCTCTTGGTCCTCAGGGTGGATAGGAATTTGGAAAAATCCTGAGTAACCATCTAAATAACAGAAATATTTGTGGCAAGCTAACCTCTCTAGCATTTGATCAATGAAGGGCAGAGGATAGTGATCTTTTCTGGTTGATTGATTCAACTTCCTGTAGTCAATGCACATACGCCATCCCGTCACAATCCTTGTGGGGATGAGCTCATTCCTTTCATTCTTGACTACTGTTGTTCCTCCTTTCTTGGGAACAACTTGGACAGGGCTAACCCATTTTGAGTCAGAAATTGCATAGATTATGCCAGCATCCAGTAATTTCATAACTTCAGCTTTAACTACTTCTTGCATGTTTGGGTTAAGACGGCGTTGACCTTGAACACAAGGTTTTTGACCTTCTTCTAAGTTGATTCGATGCATGCAAAAGTCGGGGCTTATGCCTGTGAGGTCTTCAAGCTTATAGCCTATTGCCTTTTTATATTTTCTCAAAACAATCAATAGTGAGTTTAACTGATTTTCATTTAGAAGAGCACTCACTATGACCGGGCAATATTCAGACTCATCTAAAAAGGCATATTTTAGATTTGAAGGAAGAGGTTTAAGTTCAGGTTTATGTACTTCCGCCTTGGCAGGAGCATCAATTAAGCTTATAAACTCCTCAACTTCTTCAGACGGTATCTCTTTACCAGTCAAGTCCCTTTCCAGCTCACTGATCTCAAAATTGTCGTTCTCAGAGATATCCTCTAACAATAAAATTGCCTTTAAAGGATCCTCAATTATTGATGGATACAAAGATTTATCAATGATTGAGTCGACAATGTCAAGAAAACAGCAAGGCTCTTCAAGCATAGGGCTCTTCATTGCACTGTTTAAGTTGTAGGTGACTTTATCATCACCTACTTCTAATGTCAATTTTCCATTCTTGACATCGATTACTGCTCCCGCAGTGTGTAGAAATGGCCTTCCTAGAATGATAGGGATTTGCGAATCTTCTGCCATATCTAACACTATAAAATCGACCGGAATGAAAAACTTCCCTACTCTAACAGGTACATCTTCTAAAACTCCCATAGGTTGTTTTAGAGAACGATCTGCCATTTGCAGGGTGATACTTGTGCATTTCAGAATTCCCATATTCAATTTTTCGCAAATGGAATAGGGCATAACGCTTACACTAGCACCTAGATCGCATAAGGCTTTATCAATAGTGTAGGTGCCTATAGTGCAAGGTATAGAGAAACTACCAGGATCCTTTAACTTAGGAGGGGACTTATTTTGCAATAACGCACTGCATTCGGCGGTGAATGCGATGATTTCAACATCATCCAGAGTCCTCTTCTTTGTTAGAATATCCTTCATAAATTTCGTGTAAGAAGGGATTTGAGTGATTAATTCAGTGAAGGGAACCGTTACTTGGAGGTTTTTGACAACTTCCATGAATTTAACGAATTGGGTTTCCTTATGATTTCTCCTCAAACGTTGGGGAAATGGAACTTGGATCTTGATGGGTTCCTTTTCAAGTTCATCCTTCTTTTCACGTTTTTCTTCCGCTTCCTTAGCGGTGGATGGTTGGGTTTCTTTTTGGCTTTCTACTGGTGAAGGCTCAACTGTTGGTTCTTTGGGTTGCTGAGGTTCCGTATAAGTGGTACCACTCCTAAGGGTGATAGCATTTGGGGTGTCCCTCGGTTGCTCACCATGAGGTGGGAGTTGGCCTTGTTTTCTTTGGGTAATAGAGGTAGCCAATTGGGCCATTTGAGTTTCAAGCATCTTGATGGCAGCATCTTTAACTTGATCACTCTTTTGAAATTGAGCAAACATTGAATCCTGGTTTTGAACAACTTGCAGAAGCATGGATTCAATTTTGCTCAAACTTGAGTCATTTGGTTGGCCTTGAATTTGAGGTGGTTGGTGCTGAGGTTGATTTTGGTATGGTTGATTGAAGTTAGGTTGGAATGAAGGTCTCTGGTTTTGAAAACCAGGTGGATTGTAAGGCTTTTGTTGGTGTGGTATGAATGGTTGTTGAGTTTGTTGGTGGGGATTTTGAACATTGGTACTTTTGTAGGACAAAAACGGGTGGTTTTTTGTGTTTTCGTTATAGAAGTTTGAGAAAGCGTTGCCTTGCCTATATCCTTGATAGGCATTGACTTGCTCTATTGAACTTCTACATTCTTGAAAACTATGCCCTCCAATCCCACATGTCTCACATACCACTACGTGGTTAGTGACGTTGATATGCTCCTTGGATTGGGAAGAGCTTCCTACTTGTTGCTGCAGAAGGGCTAATTGGGCTTCCAGGAGTGCTACTTTACTCGAATCATCCTGCTTGGCTTTGAGCGGTATAGCACGCGAGTTGCTATACTGAGAATCGTGGATTGCCATTGACTCGATAGTCGCACTAGCTATCTCTACATCGATTTGATCGAAACGACCATTGTTAGCGGAGTCGAGGATACGACGCGATTCGCCACAACAACCATTGTAGAATGTGATAGCCAGGAACCATGAATCAAGGCCATGATGAGGGCATTCTCTTTGTAATTCTTTGTACCTTTCCCATGCCTCATAAAGGCTTTCGTCGCCCCTCTGACGGAATCCAGTAATTTGACTTCGTAAGAGTGCGGTTCGTTCTGGTGGGAAGTACTTTTGATAGAAAGTGAGAGCTAGACCATCCCAGTCGACTATTCCTAAGGCAACTCGGTCAAGACTATTGATCCAGAGTTTTGCCTTTCCTCTTAAAGAGAAGGGAAAGAGCATTTCCCTAATCTGTTCTTGGGATACTCCAGTTTGTCTAATTGTGGAGCAATAGTCACAGAAGTTTTGGATATGAAGGTTGGATCTTCTGTGGCATTGCCTCCAAATTGATTTCTTTCTATTAAATTGATGAAGGCAGGTTTGATTTCGAAGTTTTGAGCTGTAATTTGAGGTGTAGCGATACCCTTTGGAAGTGTATCTGCAGTGGGTTTAGAATGGTCGGAAAGTCGAACCATTTTTGTTTGTGAAGATGAAGATGGAATGTTGGTTGAAAGTTGATTGATTTTTGAAATGGAGATGAGAATGGATCTTCTTCTCCCTCAAGATTAGGTAAGATATCCGAGTATTTCTCACGAATACGATCTAAACTTGAAATGTCAGAAGCTTTTGAAATTTCGTTGAATAGCTTTAATTTCCTACGCAAAGTTCTTTCTAGTTCGGGGTCCAAAGGAATAGGGGTCCCTAGTCTAGAAGATCTGGGCATAAGATAGAAAAGCTAAGATGAAAAATCAAGAGAGGTCTAAAGGAATTTGAGTTCCTAAAGACTAGATAAAACTAATCGTGATTAAAATCACAATAAAAAGGAAAACTAAACCGTGCTCCCCGGCAACGGCGCCAAAATTTGATCGTGCCTGTCGCAAGCCCGAAACAAAGATAAATTACCCAGACTAGGCTAATAACAAATTAATGTAATTAGGGAAGTAGGGGTCGATCCTCAGGGAGATGGTGTTTCCTATGGATTGTGAATCGTCTCACAATTGAGTTTTATCTAATGATTTTCTGGGTTTTGGATTTTGTGATGTCTAAACTAACGAATGGCATAAAAACAAAATAAAAACAAATTGAAATGAAAACGATAAAGCAAATGATAAATTAACAACAATGAGAAGCATCTAGGGAAATAGGTTCACACATGTAGATTGACATATTAATGAAATTGGATTTAGGATATGCAAGCAATTCATTGAGCGTTCGTAAGAATGGTGTGTTCATTACAATCATAGATCAGATGGTCTAGCAGGCTTTTAGTGCGATTTACTAGGTCTTAATCCACTATGTCACGCTTTGTCTATTCAATTCCTGTATATCTACCTTGGAAAAGAATTCCACACTAGTCAATGATTGTGATCAAGAATCGTCAACTATCGTTAAAGTCCAAACATGCATAGACACAATGTTTTAAAAGCACAATTTCTTTTATCCAATTATCATCTTTTAATCAATCTAACATGGCTACCCTACACCCTAGAAAGGTGACTACTCACTCATGATTATGATGATATTAACAATGAAAGTTAAGGTAAGCATATTTAGTTGATTTTGACAATAATTTAGACTCTCTATGTGGCGATAATAACGACGCTATATGACAATCTAAGAAATGAAACTGCGATTATAACAATATGAAAATGAATCTAAATGATATGAATAGAAAATGAGAATCAATTGGAAAGCAATAAAGAACAATAAACAAAGGATAAATTAGGAATACCTAGGTGACGATCAACGATGAAAGTGATAATAATAATAGAAATCCCTCGCATAGAAATACCGTACTTTGAATTACAACTCTTGAACCCAACAAAGTAGATACAAAGATTGAAACTCTTATTGAACTATGCTAATGTTTTGATATGAAAGGGACAGAAATAAACTAGAAACAAAAGACAAAAGAAGAAGATAGACTAAACTAGAAATACTAAACTAGAGAGAAAACTAATAAGAAGATTATATGAAATATAGGATTAGATTGTGTAAGATAGTGTGTTATGAGAAGATAGTGTGTGAGGCTAGAGCATCTATTTATAGTATTAGGGTTTCGTGGAGAAGAGGTCGGGCAATAAATACATAGGTCAAAAATAGGATGAAGGAGCCGCAATGCACGAAGCAGCACAAATACCCGATCGGGTACACACTTACCCGATCGGGTAAGTCGTCTTCTGGAAGCTCTTGACTAACGCTTCATCTTCCTTCGCTTTGACTTGACTTACAACATCCCCCTTGACTTATACAATCGGGTTTGTTGCTTGGATTTGATGTAAAGCGATGAATTCTCCCGTCTAATTGATTGGTCTTCCGACAACTACGAAACCGTCTTTGCTTCTTCTCTCTCTTAAGTTAGTGAACCTTCTTGAAATGCCTTACACATGGTCAAGCTTTCTTCTTCGAATCGTCGGGCTCTAGGCAAATGCTCAGGAATATAGAAAAAGTGCGTAGAAACGTCACTTTCCCTACAAAACAAGTTAGAACACAGGAATTCGCCTAGAAGACGATATTAGCTCATAAAATGGCTTAACAAAGCACAAATGACATACAAAACCGAGCTAAACTGGGGGTTAAAATCATACAAATATTCACTTATCAATAATCCAAATGAGATTTATTATATAAATGCACTATTGTGGAGCATACTTACTCCAACAAGGATATCGATACATGAAGTACAAAACCGTAACCATCATATTATAGATAGAATCGGGGAAGACACTCTTAGGCAACCATACACTCACTAGGCCTTTCATCTCACCGTTAGCGGCATAAGCTTGATAAGATTAAGACTCGACAAACAAACCATGCCAAGTCATCCAACGATCAGAAAATAATCAATCATATAATCATCCATCTAATCGTACAAATACGTTGACAACTTCTCTCACGGTAAATGACACGCACTAGCACTGTGTACATGCCAAGTATGATTAAAATAGCATCCACGGGATAAACATTTCCCTGAACGCATACACGATTCAACATTTCGTATATGTAGACTAATTTCCTCCTGGTAGGACGAGGATATAAATATCCGATCCTAGTCTAAACATGGCCAGACTCTCGAAATAACATTTTCCGATTCGACATGCGATAAACATTTCGCATCCAAGACTTGGTCAATCATAGAAGCCGAGTACCCCAAATTCGGTCAACCTTCACGAAAGAGGCGGAAAAGAGCACAAGCATCATAACAAGCGGTACGCTATATGCAATGACACCACCTCGCAAGTATACAATATTTGACAGCCGGGTCGATCAACGCAAAGCGTTCGCCTCCCAACAACGCCGTCATATGCCCACTAACACATGTATTTAAGCAGTAAGGATACACTCCTCGTTCCGATATTCCAGCCTTACGAGCGAGGAGGTAGCCGCGGGAATGAGAGTTCATAGCACATAACAAATTGTGCTCAAATCATAACATATGTAAAACCGACTCAAAGTGGGATATATCAAAAATCATCACAAAACATGTCATATAAGCATGATATAAATGTAACAATGATAAACATGAGACAATACGTGATTACATAAGCATTAGACCAAGTTGTAAAAAGCATAGTGAATAAGAAACATAAATCTCATCTCAAAACAACAAGTTTGGAAACTATTAAAACAAGGGTCCACTTCAAAAGGTCATAACTAGAGTTCTAGACATGAAAATGTAGAAATTTTAAATGGAGGAGATAGATTATCCTCTTACGGTTCCAACGGTAGGTCACAGGCCCAAAACAAGCAAGTAACGAAGGAGATATGATCATTTTACGAAAAGGAGTCAGTGCAGTGAGTCCCAGCCGGTCATGGGGATCGGCGGCCGGGTACCCAGCTGGGACATCATCAACATACGAAATCATCCAAAAATACAGCGTGTTCCCAGCCGGTCAGGGGGACCGGCGGCCGGGCACCCGGCTGGGAACACATTCACCCGAGAACAAAAAGCTTTAACATCAATTTTCAACAATCATCAATAACTATTATCAACTATCAATAATCATAAAAAATTATCAACAAACAACAACCATCATCAACAAACACAAAATTCTTATGAATACTCATCCTATTCTAAATATATTTACTAACATCAAAAACAAATAAAAACACGTATTGATATCGAGTAACCCTTCACCGTTACCTTTACGCGTCTTCAATCGATTTCTAAGTCTTCCTCCACTAGATAGTAATCTTTATCGGGGTCTTGAAGGTCTCCACCTATACAAAGACGAAAAAAGATGAATATAATTCACCTTTGAGAAAGACGGAAAAATTGAAAATGAGAAAGACGGTAATTTTATTACCGAATAAGATAGAGGACGATGAGAGGGAAAGATTACGATGAAAATTAGCGGATTTGAAAAAGTAATGAAGGAGTAGTGTCGATATTGAGCTTGATCAAATATGGAGCTTAGGTTTTGGTGGCTTGGTGAGGAAGAAGGAGTAAGTGGAAAAGAATGAGGGAGTTAGGGTTTAAAGGAGGTATAAGGTGAGGAAGTGGAAAATATGAAAAAAAGCCTAAAAGCACCTTAAGGCGTAACTCACGCGGAATTTTGAGTAAAGTCCAAATACGAACTCGGAATTGCTAAATTAGACACTGGAAACTAAGTTCTAGATTAAATCTAAAGTTTCGCTGAAAAGTATCCGTATAATATTTTTAAATTACAAATAGGATACATTTGTGGTGTTACACTTGGACTTAAATATGATTTAAGTATTGTTTGGTGATTTTAAAGTGTTATTATCACGCATTTCCGTAAAACCGGGTTATATACGATATAAACCGTATTATAGGGCGATGTGGCATTTAAAATGAGCATTTTTTATACATATTATTATACTGCATATTTATTATGAATGTCATATTTTGGTTTATGTAATTTGGAATTATGTAATTTATTCCTTGTATGGCCTTAGTTTTAATCGATATTACCCGGAATGTAAGGGAATATTGTTTTGGTTGTAATTTATTGTGATCTCGTATCACTTTTATTGTATTATTTTATTCTACAAATGTATAATAGGAAATTATTGTAATTTTATTATATATTTTGTAATTATTATTAGTACCGGAGTTTTCCAAAGACGGTGTCATTCGGAAAGAAGTTCCGAGATAGACGGTGACCTTGGGAGGCGTGCTTATGAAGTTCAAGGGACCAAAGGAGTTGGTTTCCGAATATGTAATAGATTATATGATTTTCTGTTCTAGAAAAGGCCATACTAGGAGTTTTATTTAATGCTTGCATTTTAGTTAATATGTTTGCATGCATTGCCAAATCGCCATAACATGACATGCATATTTCATCGAGTCTTCGACCGTGTCAATTAAAATTATCGTTAATTCATCGATTTAGTTCACTTAAACGAGATAAATAATAAATTGACATGACCTCTCATAAAAAATTATTGAGATCAAGCCTTACCAAATAGTAGAACCCATGAATCCCAATTTCGCAAGGAAGTAGGCTCGGCTCACCGGGGTGCTAAACTTGTTACGTTGGGTAAGTGGGGTAATAAAGGTTATTATTTCGAAATTTGGATTGAGCTAAACGGAATTATACGCGACCATAGCCGCATGTGTTCCGGGCTTAAGATAAATATTAAAGTAATATTATCGACCGAGAGTTCTAATGTAGAATCGATTAAAGAGTTAATCCACTGAATTATGTTAATAAGGGATGAATCGGCTCACCATGCCCAAGTTGATATGAATTTGGATCTCGGAATCATTTATAATAGTTGGGTAGAGGTCACTATTTAAATGTGAAAACTTGTTTAAAATGTTTACAAGTATTTAAAATGATAAATGTTGACATTTCCTTTATGTCTAAAATTTGTAGTTAATATTGTTTAATTCGCAATGACAAATGCTAATTCATCCACCACTACCAATGCTTCAACTCTCACGAATGTCTCATGGCTTCGATCATTCATGGATCGATGCAAGTTAGAAAAGAATGGCGCTAATTTTGCCAATTGGGATGCGCAAACTCCGCTTGGCCGCGTAGGGTGACGACAAGCTTCGATACCTTACCGAGGTGATCGGGCCTGTCACAAGTCCTGGTCAAAGATAATTACCCAGACTAGGCTAATAACAGATAAATGTAATTAGGTAAGTAGGGGTCGATCCTCAGGGAGATGGTGTTTCCTATAGAATGTGAAATGTCTTGCAATTGGGTCTTATCTAACGAGTATCTGGGTTTTGGGGTTTTGATTTCTAAACTAATAAAAAGCATAAATGAAAACAAAATAAAAGCAAATCAAAACGAAAACAGTAAAGCAGGTGATGAATAAACAATGATAAAAAGAATCTCGGGAAGTAGGTTCATACATGTAGATTAACATATTGATGAAATTGGATTTAGAACATGCAAATAATTCATTCTGAGTTCGTAAGAATGATGTGTTCATTACAATCATAGATCAGATGGTCTAGCAAGCTTTTAGGCAATTTACTAGGTCTTAATCTAACATGTCATGCTTTGTCTATTCAATTCACGTATTTCTACCTTGGAAAAGAATTCCATTTTAGTCAATGATTTTGATCAGGAATCGTTAACTATCGTTATAGTCCAAACATGCATAGACACGACGTTTTAAAAGCACAATTTCTTTTATCAATTATCATCTTTTAATCAACCTACATGGCTACCCTACACCCTAGAAAAACGACTACTCACTCATGGCGATGTTTAAATCTAAGATGATGTTAATAATAAAAACTAGGATAGACATGTTTATTTGGTTTTGACAGTATTTTAAGACTCTTTAATTGGCGATAATAACGACGCTAAATTGACAATCTAGGGAAACGAAATAATTACAACGATATTGAAATTGAATCTAAAATAACATGTAAAGAAAATAGCAATCAAATAAGAAAACTAAAGACTTTAAACAAAAGATAAAGTAGGAATACCTAGATGACGATCAATATAAACAACCGTAATAGAAATTCCTTGCATAGAATAGTCGATCCACAAATTACAATACTTGAACCACATAAAGGATATTACAAAGATGGAACTTTTATTGATCTAGGCTAAGGATTTGATGTAGAAAAGACAGAAATAAACTAAGAAACTAAGGACAAAAAGGAAGAAGAAAAATGATCTAGACAAGAGAAGAGAGGCTAGGTTTCTCTCCTCCTAATCTAGGGTTTCTAATTGTGTAGAGAAGTGTTTCTAATTGTGTGTGTGTTGTTGTGAGATGTGGTGGCTGAGGCATCCTTTTATAGCAGTAGGGTTTCGTGGGGAAGGGGTCATGCATTGAACATATAGGACAAAATAAAGGAAGTCGAAGCAAAAGCTCGGATCAGCAAGGATACCCGATCGGGTACACCACTTACCCGATCGGGTATGTAGTGATCTTTGTCAATTTACTTTCGTTTCATCTCCCTTGCATATGACTTGACTTTCATTATCCCCCTTGACCTCTTGAGTCGGGTTTGTTGATAGGGTTTGATGTAAAATGATGATTTCTTCGCCTAACTGATCGATCTTCTGACAACTGCGAAATCGTCTTTGCTTCTTCTTTCTTTTGAATCAGCGAACCTTCTTGAAATGCCTTTGACTTGGTCAAGCTTGCTTCTTCAAATCGTCGGGTTCTAGGCAAATGCTCGGGAATATAGAAAAAGGGCGTAGAAACGTCACTTTCCCTACAAAACAAGTTAGAACACAGGAATTCGCCTAGAAGACGATATTAGCTCATAAAATGGCTTAACAAAGCACAAATGATATACAAAACCGAGCTAAAGTGGGGGTTAAAATCATACAAATATTCACTTATCAAACTCCCCAAGCTAAACCTTTGCTTGTCCTCAAGCAAACATAACAAACAATACCAGGACAAGGGTTGCAAGCATTGGCTACTATACCATCAAGAAACAAATCTCAACGTAAAACTTTGAAAACATAATGAATCATAACCCAAAAACAACGTGGGCAAGAATGATACATAAACATGGCTGAGATTTACATAACGGCGCAGCACAAAGAATTTCACTACAGAATTTCGGCTCTTGCATGATCTTTTTGACAAATGGACTCTCACGGCACACTCGAACACTCATGTATGCAAAAGGTGATTTCTTTATGTGTAAATTTTTTTGAGTCACTCACCTATCTACGACTTATGAAAATGTGTCAGCAGTCTAATATGGTAAAAAATTCAAAACACAAGTCAAAGATCACAATGCACATAGAAAAGAAGCCGGAAAAGAATATGAAGAAGGCTTTGGGAAATGGGTGAAAGGTGGATAAACAGTTATGGTCATGTGAAGGTTAGAATGAGCTAGCAACTGATCAATGATAAATGAATACTCAATCCAAACTTTCGATTAATTCCCATAAGACGAATAACGAAGCCAGAAGGAACGGATTGGCTTATTACACACGAAACACAAGAGTGAACTCCTTCTAAACATTGAATTGACACTTTGAGGAGATACTCACAACTTATTCTTTTATTTCTTTTTCTTTCTTTTTTTTTCGATTTTTTTCCTCTTTTTTTTTCCTTAACATAACATCACTTCTTGAACATTTTGGTTCTTCCAAATTCACTTTGACATAAAAGAACAAAATCTTCTCAAAAGAGCACCCATACACCATAGTCTAGCTACTAGCTCAACAAGGTAGGCAGTTTTTATGTGTAGCTATTATTTTGTGAAGCATTTGTATGAAGGGGCTAATTTTGAGGGGTAATTCAAAGTGAAAAAGGCTTCAAATCTTAGTGAATCATGAATGCAATGCTTATATAAATGAAATGAGAACCATACTTATGCGTTTTGACATGACACACATCACAAGGAGAACTACACACACCTAGATGAGACTGGGTATGGATGTACCAGTCTAAGGAGGTTCTACCTTACAATATATGTAACTTGCCAAATGTCAAGATCAAGCGTACTCATCTATAGATTCACTCCATGCCTACTGTGTACAAGACATCCCCATGTATGCAAAATTCAATAAATATTGAATCATTATCTTTTGAAAGCTCTAAGTTTGGGAAATGCAACGTGATAGCATAGTAAACAAGAAAACAAAGCATGAAAAGCATTCAATGATGTTCAAAATGTTAAATTTTATCTCTAACTTTTTCTCTTTTCTTATTCAAAATTTGAAAAATATAAACAACTAAAATGCAAAATGGGAAAATGCAATCCCTCCCCCAAGCTAAACATCACATTGTCCTCAATGTGAGCACAAATAGTAAATATGCAACGGGATGCTTAATGGGAAGAAGGGTAAAAAGGGAAAAAGATGAAAAGAGAGTGAAGCTTACTAGTCAGCGCGGACTCCCCCAAGCTAGTCTTTTGGACTTGAAAAGGAAGGTCTTCATAGATTCTTCAAAAACTCTTTTATCTGCAAAGTAAATCTAACAAAACAACGAAAAAGGGAATGCAAAAATAAAATGCAAAAAGAAAGGAAACACGGGTTGCCTCCCGAGAAGCGCTGGTTTAACGTCCCGCTTGACGAATTCTTCTATGAAATCATCTGGTTGGGGATTGACGCTCTATATAAACAATATCCAAGCATCCGATAATGGAATTGCTGTAGTAGAGTTTCAATCGGTGTCCATTGACCTTGAATTTTTCACCATTACTTGTCATTATTTCCACATAACCGTATTTGCTTACATATGTGACAGTGAATGGTCCAGACATTGAATACTTTTCTTATTATCCTCTTGTCGTGCCAACGCTTCGTTTTCTCTTTATAAATCCTAGAATTCTCGTAAGCTTGCAAACGAAACTCTTCTAGCTCATTGAGTTGCAAAAGCCGTCTATCAGCGCTAAGCTTAGTGTTTAAGTTGAGTTCTTTGATAGCCCAGTAAGCTTTGTACTCTAACTCAACGGGGAGATGACAGGCCTTTCCATAAACCAACCGATAGGGAGATGTTCCAATCAAGGTTTTGAAAGCTGTGCGATTAGCCCATAAGGTGTCATCGAGCTTATTACTCCAATCGGTTCTAGATTTCGAGACAACTTTTTGAAGAATTTTTTTTAGCTCTCTGTTCGAGACTTCTACTTGACCGCTGGTCTGAGGGTGGTAGGCTAAACCTCGTCTGTGATACACACCATACTTGGCAAGCAAAGTGTCTAACTGCTTTTCTCCGAAATGAGTTCCTCGATCACTTATCACGGCTCTGGGTACACCAAAACGCGGAAAGATGATCTTTTTAAATAGTCGTATCACAGCTCTAGCATCATTGGTGGGGGTGGCAATTGCTTCTACCCACTTTGAAACATAGTCGACAGCGACTAAAATGTAACGATTTCCATTTGAAGAAGGGAATGGTCCTTGATAGTCAATACCCCAGACATCGAATATCTCGACTTCTAATATGCCGTTTTGAGGCATTTCATGTCTTTTGGATATTTGACCCATTCGTTGACAAGCATCACAAGCCATAACAAAGTCTCTTGAATCTTTAAACATCGAGGGCCAGAAAAAGCCGGATTGTAAGACTTTGGCTACGGTCTTGGATGGACCACGATGACCACCATAAGCAGATGAGTGGCATCCTTCTAAAACTCCTTTTACTTCCCACTGGGGGATACAACGTCTGTACAGACCATCTGAGCACTGCTTGAAAAGATAGGGGTCATCCCAAACAAAGGATTTTACATCATGCAAAAATCTCTTTCTTTGGTTATAAGAAAGGTCGGAGGGTAGCTGGCGACTGACAAGGAAGTTGGCAATATCAGCATACCAAGGATAAGAGTCCGCAATTGCCATTAATGAATCATCAGCGAACGAATCATTAATTGGCGTTGGTAATCCTATTTCAGTTACTCTTATCCTTGATAGGTGGTCAGCGACTACATTCTCTGCTCCTTTCTTATCCCGGATCTCTAAATCAAACTCTTGAAGGAGTAAGATCCATCGGATAAGTCTAGGTTTTGCCTCTTTCTTTGAAAGCAGATATTTCAAGGCAGCGTGGTCAGTGTAGATAATAACTTTTGATCCTATTAGGTACGAGCGAAATTTGTCTAAGGCATAGACAATGGCGAGAAGTTCTTTCTCAGTGGTGGCATAGTTGATTTGGGCAGGATCTAGGGTTTTACTAGCATAGTAAATCGCATAAAGAAACTTTTCCTTTCTTTGCCCTAAAACAACTTCTACGGCATAGTCACTCGCATCGCACATCAGTTCAAAGGGCAGATTCCAATCAGGCGACTGGATTATAGGTGCGTTGATCAAAGCACGTTTGATTTTGTTGAATGCCTCAAGGCATTCCTTTGTGAAAGTGAAAGGTGCATCCTTGAAAAGAAGCTCAGTCAGGGGCTTGGCAATCTTTGAAAAATCTTTTATAAATCGTCGGTAGAAACCAGCGTGGCCAAGGAAACTCTTGATTCCTTTTACATTAGCAGGTGGTGGCAGCTGTTCAATAACTTGGATCTTAGCTCGATCCACTTCTATACCTCTTTCTGAAACGATATGACCTAAAACTACACCTTCGTTCACCATGAAGTGACACTTTCCCCAGTTGAGAACAAGGTTGACTTCTTCTGTGACAACCCTCGCGAATGCGGAAATAAAACATAACAAGCATGTGATTTATATAGCGGAAAATACGATGTTTTTGAAACTTTTTAAATGCAAGATAGAAATACGAGGAATGTCAAATAATTACAAACAAAATAGAATATACTACAAAGAGATGAAGTCTCTCAAAATGTTATCAATATCAAAGTGATTAGCAAATTAGCTAATAAACGTCTAGAGGTGTTTCATCCAGGGACAACGCCCGCTAGCTCACACCCGAACCCAAAATACCACAAGCAAAAAGCCATCCAACCAAGCAACCTGTTCATCCATGAAATACATGAACGCCACAGTCAGTGGGGAGTAACTCCGGGTTCTCCTAGCCATATCAAATTAAACGTACATAAAAGAAAATACAAAAGTAGAAGCATGCATATATGGATATACATGTGAAATACAATAAGGATAGATAGGCAATTCGATATATCATAATAAGAGCATAAGAGTTACAAGTCCGAATCCATCATGTTATATAAAGACTCGGGGAAGACACTCTTAGGCAACCGAATACGC
>JAIUZE010074750.1:0-16163 GCA_022085475.1 Heliosperma pusillum | reverse complement strand
CGTTCTTCGTCGTTCTTCGTCGTTTTTCGTCGTTCTTGAGCAAAATCGTCATAAAACCTTCATTTCTTATTCAAATCCGTCCTAACTTATATTGCTAGAATCTCCTCTTCGCTCTCCATCTTCAAGTACGGTTTATTTTCAATTCCGACAAAATCGTTTTCAACACTTTAATTATGGAAAATCAAGTTTTAATTCTAACAATATTATTCTTGTCATTTCTTATAAGGGGAAGATTTTGAAGACGAGTTTGGTGACTCGTATGTTTTGGGTGAAGATTAGAAAACGGGTTTCTTGGTTTATACTTCTTATTTTTTTGGTGCTAATTGATTTTGCTAGCTAAGGTAACGATTCCGAGTTACTCGACGAATTAATGTTACATAGCTTTTATTTTCTTTTGTTTTTGGTTCATCTTATGTTTTTGTTTATGTTGTTGTTATTTATGATTTTTAATTAATAGCATGATAAGTTGTTTATTTTATTATGTTGTATGAATTTTTGGCATGTTTAGTGTTCCTGACATATTTTGATGATTTGTTCATAATTATGATTTTGTATGAATGATGGTTGAATTGGATGTTTAAAAATGGATGTTGTTAATAAAAATCATGTTAGAATTAATTTGGAGGGGTGGTGGTCTTGGCCGTGTAAAGTGGTCGGGTGTGGTGGCTGAGAACCGGCCGGTTCAGGCCCGGTTCAGCCTGGTCCGGACCTGTCCAGCCCGGTCTGGGTTGGTCCGGGTTTTGGTCTTTGGGTTGTGTCGATACTTGGTTGTTTTATTGTTGTTTTGACGGGTTTTAATTCTGTTAAAGCATGCGGGAAATATTAGGAAACGGTTTTTAGTAAAGTCGATAAAAATAGCCAAAACAGCCCAAAACAGCCGTGGGCCCAGTCCAGGCCCATGTTAGGTCCGGCCCAAAATCAGCCCATGAGTCCTCACTTTGGACTTGTGACGGTTTTTGAGTTATTGTTATTTTATCGTGTTTTGTAATATTTAGCAAGTGGGAAATGTTAATAAGTAAAATAGTTAATTAAAAAAGTTTTTCATAAAATTATTGTTTCTCACATGTTAGAAATTATAATACGAGATTATGGTTTAATTAGATGTCCTTTAAGTCAAACGGATTTTAGTAAGATTTAATAATTCACATGTTAGAAGTTTTAATAAAATAACTGGTAATGAATATGATGATTGTTATGTTAAGTCTATATGGTAAAGACTCTGTTTCTAGCCGGTTTGATCAAACGAGTTTGGTCAAACTAAGATCTAGTCAGCCCCGTTTTGACTGATGACCCGTCGCGGGACTCGGGTCGGGGATTTGTCTTCAGGTAAGGTTGTATTTAATTAATGATTTAGCCTTAGTAGATATGAGGCGATATGATATTTGATTACGATTTATATGCAATAGTCACATGATAGGATGTTTTTCCCGTGACTGTTGTATTATATGGTTGGTGTCGTGTTGACTAAGTACCCATAGAGAATTATGAGATATGGCGTCTTGACCATTCTAATTCTAAATGAGTAGCTTGGACCATGACATTGATAGGCCCGTGCTATCTTTAACGAGCATATGGAGTTCACTGCTTGATAGCTTTTGTGTCTCGGCTTGGTGGGTTTATATCCAAGTCGGGGCATGGCTACCGATTCATTTTGGGAATGGAGCCAGCTTAAGTACTAGCCATCTCTGCTTAGGGGGTCGCCTAGTAGAGTTTCTCATGTACGGTTATGTCATGGGACGGGGAATGGAATAGCTGTTGTCGCTAGGTCTGATCAGTCTAGGACTAGGATGTTTTCCTACCTTGTGGTATAGCCTCGAGTTACAGAAGTCGACTATTGACTGGGCTAAGAACTTATGCCGGTTTGTAGAAGTATTAGTCTTTCATGTTTGTATGATTCTATGAGTTCTAGAAGGTGAGATGCAAGCCGGCTAGGATTGATAGAGTTTGGATTAACGGTTGTTAACTGATTCACATGATTACGTGTTGATTAGGGTTTGAGTGTATCAGGGCCATGTTACTTGGTAACCGCTGAGCCAGCATACCAGCTTCCCTACCTCGAGTTATATTTTATTACCGAATTCACATGATAGCTTTCATATGCTAGGATATATGTTAGTTAACTGTTTCATAACATGAAAAGCATATCATATATGTTAAGGTTTTGTATTTTATATATACATTGCTTTTATGTTTTCATGTTTCATTAAACTCGACATTTCGTGGCTGGGAGAACTCGGAGTTACTCCCCCCTGACTGTGGCTTCCGTGTTTATATTTAATGCGGTCGAACAGGTGGTGTTGCATATTTGGGGTACATGGACGAGCTAGCGAGCGAAGTTTTTACCTTGGACCTATATTCGGTTCATAGTTTGTATATTATTGTACACACTTTTATTTCCGTATTTATAAGGGAGATATGTCTCCCGTCTTGTAGATTTATTTTGTATAATAGTATTTTCGTTTTGTAATGACCTTTTTATGTTATGACACCTTCGTTATGTATTATCATATTTCGTTTATGTATTTAAATAATTTTTTTTCTTTCCGCAAATTTGAGGGTGTCACAGATTTTCTTGACAATCTAATAATACACAAGAATCCTATTTTCGTTGTAAAACGATACTCCCACTTCTGTAAAGATTCCTGATTCAAGACGATCTCGTGCCCCTTGTTTACTAGGATTAGGATTGACAAAAAAATTGATTACGGCCTACACTTGGTCATTTTATTTACTTTTTGTCTTCTTTTTTTTTTACGGGGAAGCACTCCTCGTCTTGAGTCGTTTCATCGCCAATAATATTTTTTTTTAACATACTACATTTTTATTTTCATTTTTGTTTTTGTTTTGAGTTACTATTTTTTCTTTTTCATTAGTTACTATTTTTTCATTTTCATTTTTTTCATCTCAATTTTCGACATTTTCATTCTCATTTTCAACATTTCATTTGATTTTCAAATAGTTTTTCATTTTCACTTTTCCATAATTCATTAATTTTCATTTTTGATATGCATTTTGTGAAATTCACTAATGTCAATGTAAATTTCGGTAGAGCAACAGTTGAAATTAAACTAGCCAAAACATGTATATACACTAATCTGCATGTACATGCCACAAAGGCAAACCAAAAGGCACACATGCCACACATATGTACAAGACTTTAACACCATGTCCAAGACGAGCAAAAAAAAATCAAATTCAAAGATACAAAGAAAAGTTCCTACAAATATAAAAATATGAAAACTACGGGGTGTCGCTCTCACTCGCGCATTCAAAACTAAGCAAGTATAGCCTCCAAGACTTCCACCTCAACATCACGAGCCTCAAGCTCCCGCCCCAATCTCTTTTACTCCTCCCAAGCACAAGCATGCTCCTGGAGCTCGTGCTCTCGGTACAATATAAAGACAGTTCAAGAATCCAAGCCATCCTTTGCATTTGAAAAAGTAGAGTCATGCGTACCACCGGCTCAACTCCAACACTACAATGCCTCCTGCCAAAAACAAAGTTAGCCGTCAAATCTCGAAGACGGTTGGCAACGCGCCATAAGTCTGCTTGCCATGACTGAGTCACCTACAATCATTTTTTATATATAGTTTAGCTCAAAAAAATACCAAAATGCAAGAGCTATAATGATAGAGACTTACCATGGAGACAGAGTGTTGTCACTCGTGTAGGCTAACCTCTGTCTCAACCGTAGTAAAAGCCAAATGCTTAGTAGACGCCATCTCTCCATACTGTTTAATGTTCTCCTCCATCTCAGGGAAAGTTGGGGTGTCCTTACCTCCGCGAGACTCGGCCTCCTACAGTCGAGACAAGAAATTATAAACCCTACTCAAAGAAATATGGAATTTATAAGCAAACGATGAAAGACCTACCGTGATAGGGCAGTGAGCCTTGGCTTCACGAAGGTCTTTTAGCTCAAGTCTCGAAGTAGCAAAGCTTCACCAGTAACCTGGTCTAGGCCCTGGATAACCTTCTCGCCATTAGGATTTGTAAATATCTTCAATGGATGTTGGGTGAACATGCATTACAAAGGTGCCTTTCAGGCACTAGCGAACCACTATCTCACCCAAGTACTAGAAAAAACCCATCGGGTAGACAAGAGGAGCTTGTAACACCCCTATCTACCAAACAGCCTTACCAAGGCCTACCATAGTAAATAGGAGCGCTACCATCTCGGTTGCCCGAGGTAGTCAATATCAAATAGACAACAACGAAACGACATTTAAATAAAAGTAAGGTTTAAAGTGATTACAACATTGTCTCAAACCAAAAGTCAGTATACTGTCTCCAAACTAATATAGCAACTCAAAATTAAAGCCTAATAACTATGACAAGGCGGAAGTTAAGACTCATCATCCAACGGCATCCCATCTAATTCAGACGCATGCTCAATAGAATATCTGCTAAAATCTTGCTCTCTGTTTCCCAATGGATCACAGCATTTTTGAAAACAATGAAGGGGTCAGTACATTCATACATAAATCAATTCATTATCTCAATCAAATAATCATAACAAAGGAACCAGTATCATCTCCAAACTTTGGTAACCGAGTTCCTCCCGAAACGGTAACCCTTAATAGCGTTAGACTGCAGATCTAAATGCCGAATCACCTACTGATGCCAAACCGCAGCAATGGGAATCATATTCCCCTCTCATCGCAACGAGAATTCCCGGATCATTAATGTGCACATATCCCTTATGGCGGGAGCCATAAGAGGCAAACTCAGGGTGTGGAACCGTCTCCCGCAATGAACCACCAATATAGAACCAATCACAATCACTATCACAATCACAATCATATTCATGATCATCATCATCATAGCCATCATCAACAATCATCATCAACAAGAAACATAATCCATCAACATGTAAATGTACTGAGTAGGAAACCCTATCTCAAAGCAAATCCGCAATAATGGCAAGCAAGCAAGACTAGAATCCTTCCTCTATGAATTCTCATCCTAACAATCATACAATTAATCTAAATTAATAATTTATTATAATTACTTAATTCTATACCCTAATTCATATTAGAGTTCCTATAAACCTATCTCACAATACCAATTAACATAGAAATTGAGATACTTACATCAAGATTGGTGTATTGGATGAGTCGTACGAACAACAAAGATAATCACAAGCTTAGCAATGCATTAAGGTGGTTAGGGAGAGATTTGAGAGTGTTTTAGGGTTTTAATGAAGGTTTAACTGACGAAATATAATTATATGAACCCTTAATTATCTTAATCCAAAATCGCTCAAAAAAATCGTAAGAGCGGTGCACTCGGTCGAGTGCATAAGACACTCGGCCGAATACACTCCGCTTGGTTGAGTACTCACCATACTTGGACGAGTACAACTTATGCAGAAGGCTGCCTAAGCGACAAAAGCGACTACTCGGCCAAAAACCACAACTCTGTTGAGCAAACACACAATAATACTCCGTATTCTAGGACTTGGCACTCGGTCGAGTAAGGGGTACACGACCGAGTAGTTGAGTCTGTTGCTTAGGCAGGCTTCTGCCTGAGTGGCACTCGGCCGAGTAAGGTTGGTAGTCGACCGAGAGCAGTGTACTCGGCTGAGTTTCTTGTGCACTCGACTGAGTGCACCGGTCTGTCGCGTATTTCGAGCGGTTTTGAATTAAGACGATTAAGAGTTATATATATATTAGAAATGGGATCACATAAGTCCACCTTCCTTTGGTGAGTCCATAAGTCTTAATCTAGACCTTTATATCTAACAAATCAAAGGTCAAGATTAAAACAAAAAAAGGCTCATATAAAGGCTCATAAACCCACCCTAACCCTAATCGGAAAAACCTACCCCATTCTCTCTCTACTTCTCTCTCAAATCCCCCAAATGCTACCCCGACATCGGACCACCACCACCCACCGCCCGACCCACACACCACCTCAGCCACCCACCGCCGACCCACCACTCGCCGCCAGCACACGCCACTCCGCCGACCCACCGCATCGGCCGATCGCCTTCTCCTCTCTCGGCCCCTGCCATCCTCGTCCTCCTTCGGCCGCCTTCTCCCTCGGCCTCCGCCTCCGCCTCCCTCGTCCTTCGTCTTGACCACACCGGCCTCCTTCGTCGTCCTCACCATTTTTTTTCTCTTTCTTGGTGGTTGGGGTGTTGGATGTGGTGGTTGGTGTGTTGGGTTAATGTTGTCGGGTTTTTTTTGTTTGAGATATGTGCATTGGTCTGTGAAAGGAAGGAGAAATTTAGGTAGTGGTGGTAATGGGTGGTTGTGGGAAATAAAGTTACACCGTCTTGGGCTAGAGTTACATAAAATTGTGCCAAAAAGTTACCAAACTTACCTAAAGTTACATAAAATTAGCCTAAAGTTACATAAAATTAGATTAAAGTAACATGAAATTCTAATAAAACTAGAGTAAAGTTACATAAAATTTGATTAAAATTACATAAAATTGGATTAAAGTTACATAAAATTATATAATATCAAATTAATATATTCAAAATAACATTATATTACATAATTTCAAATTTTAATATAAAAAATAGTCTTAAAAGACTAAAGTTATACTCGCAAAATAGTAAAGTGACACACGTAAGAGTCTAAAGTTACATAAATTATTTATTAAAATCACATAAATTCAAATTAATATACAAAATTGACTATATTAGAATAAATTTACACCATTTAGGGTTGAAGTTACACTCTAAAAGCACTAAATTTGTATAAAGTTACACTTTTAAAGGTTTAGGTTACATTTGTAAAAAACTAAAGTTACAAATCTTTTTTATAAAGTTTCAAAAACGTGTTCTAAAATTTCAGAATTCAAATTATTATTAATTAGTAGTAGGTGAGTGTGTTAATGCTTCTAATCTCAACCATCCATGTCTTATAAGATCTAATGGTTTAAATGAGGAGTTAGGGACTCACCTAAATTAAGGGACTCACCTACATATATATATATATATATATATATATAGAATTGGGATCCGGTGAGAACCACTAAGATAATGAGAACCGTGAGAACTCCGCCTTACAAAATTTATTTTTTAAAACTAACGAAATATTTGGATTCGGCGTAGAATATTATGGCTAGTTAACATATTTCTTGGCCGAAAATTAATATGCTACTGACGGAAATCGAGTCGAAATAGATTTTACTCTTTTTAATGCACCTAGTACTCAGTTTCATGTATCTAACAATTTTCATGCACCTAGTACTCATTTTCATGCATCTAGACCTAGTTATTTTCATGCACCTAGTAATTATTTTCATGCATGTAACAATTTCCATGCACCTAGTGCTCGTTTTCATGCATTTAGAGTAGTTTTAGTTTGCCTAATTGGATTTATCTACATTAAGTACATATTTTTTAATATAATCAATAAATTTTGTTTACTTACTGCAAATATTTTGATAGAATAAACTAAACTAATTGTAAATGATCCATCAAAACTTTCGAAACAAGATTTGGTGAAGATTTAGTGAGAGTTCTCATGGTTCTCATTATGTTAGTGGTTCTCACCGGATCCTGACCCTATATATATATATATATATATATATATAGAATTGGGATCCGGTGAGAACCACTAAGATAATGAGAACCGTGAGAACTCCGTCTTACAAAATTTATTTTTTAAAACGAACAATATATTTGGATTCAGCGTAGAGTATTACGGCTAGATAACATATTTCTTGGCCGAAAAGTTATAAGCTATTGACAGAAATCGTGTCGAAATAGATTTTACTCTTTTTAATGCACCTAGTAGTCAGTTTCATGTATCTAACAATTTTCATGCACCTAGTACTCATTTTTATGCATCTAGAGCTAGTTATTTTCATGCACCTAGTAATTGTTTTCATGCATGTAACAATTTTCATGCACCTAGTGCTCGTTTTCATGCATTTAGAATAGTTTTAGCTTATCTAATTGAATTTATGTGCATTAAGTACATATTTTTTAATATAATCAATAAATTTTGTTTACTTACTGCAAATATTTTGATTGAATAAACTAAACTAATTGTAAATGATCCATCAAAACTTTCGAAACAAGATTTGGTGAAGATTTAGTGAGAGTTCTCATGGTTCTCATTATGTTAGTGGTTCTCACCGGATCCTGACCCTATATATATATATATATATATATATAGAATTGGGATCCGGTGAGAACCACTAAGATAATGAGAACCGTGAGAACTCCGTCTTACAAAATTTATTTTTTAAAACGAACAATATATTTGGATTCAGCGTAGAGTATTACGGCTAGATAACATATTTCTTGGCCGAAAAGTTATAAGCTATTGACAGAAATCGTGTCGAAATAGATTTTACTCTTTTTAATGCACCTAGTAGTCAGTTTCATGTATCTAACAATTTTCATGCACCTAGTACTCATTTTTATGCATCTAGAGCTAGTTATTTTCATGCACCTAGTAATTGTTTTCATGCATGTAACAATTTTCATGCACCTAGTGCTCGTTTTCATGCATTTAGAATAGTTTTAGCTTATCTAATTGAATTTATGTGCATTAAGTACATATTTTTTAATATAATCAATAAATTTTGTTTACTTACTGCAAATATTTTGATTGAATAAACTAAACTAATTGTAAATGATCCATCAAAATTTTCGAAACGAGATTTGGTGGAGATTTAGTGAGAGTTCTCACGGTTCTCATTATGTTAGTGGTTCTCACCGGATCCTGACCCTATATAGATATATATATATATATATATATATATATATATATATATATATATATATATATAGAGAGAGAGAGAGAGAGAGAGAGAGAAGTGGGTTAAAATGAGTCCCCTTAATATATTTGAGTCCTTGAGTCCTAATCCAAGCCCTTGGATTAGGAGGATGAGTGGTTGAGATTAAAACAAAATCAATGGTCAAGATGGTGAGACACACCAAATCACAACCTATACAAACTCATCCCATAAAAACCCTAATCTCACTCATTTTCTTTCATTTTCACAGCCTCATTTCTCTCTCTATTTTACTTCTCTCTCATCAATCTTCTCATACAAACAAAATAAAACCAAAAAAAAACTCTCCTCTCTCCCTCACCATCAACACCGACCATCACCGCCTCCGCCTCCCCCTGCGCCACCCTGCTCCGCGTCCCCCTGCGCCGCCACCCCCTGCGCCGCCTCCCCCTGCGCCGCCCTGCCTTCTCCGCCTCCTCTCCGTCAACCTCCTTTGCCGCCATCCCCTCCGTCCGCCTCCTTTCCTCTGCCTCCACTGCCGCCGACAAACACACCCTCCTCCCCCGCCTCCTTCATTCTAGATCTATTTTTTTTTCAGTTTTCAAAATGATTTTTTGTATTCTCTTTTTTTTTGTTTTTAAGGTTTTTTATGTTTTTTTAATATTTTACCTTTCTTTTATTAGGTGGTCTTTTATTTTTCTAATTTTTTATAGTGTATATTTAGATCTATTTTTTTGTAATTACATAAATTTAAATTTCTTATGTTTTGATCTCGTTTTTTCAGTTTCAAGTTACAGAATAAATGATTAAAGTTACACTATAAATTTAGCTTGAAGTTACAAAAATAATGGTTGAAGTTACACTCGTAATGTAGTTGAAAGTCATTAAAACTCACTCATTTTGTTCTAATCATGTCCCTTCATTTTGTTCTAATCTTATCCATCCATTTTTCTTTTAATCTTGGCCCTTCATCTTGTTTTAAGCTTGTCCATTCATCATCTTCATCCAAAGGCCAAGATAAGGACTCATGGACTCAATTTTGAAGGTGGACTCATTAGAACTTACCTATATATATAGAAGAGATCAAGTAAGTCCACCTCTAAATAATGAGTTCTTGAGGCCTCATCCAAGCCCTTGAATCAAATGGATGAGGGGCTAGGATTAAAACAAAATGGAGGGCCAAGTGATACGTGTCGTTTGCGCATACAAATTAACTATTTATTTACCTATCTTAACCTCAAAAATATAAACATAGTAAAGGATAAGTAAGGTCGATCCCACTGAGAGACTGGAAAAACTAATTAACTAGTCACTAATATTCATTAACTAACTTACATATATACTTTTATTTACGGTTATTAACATATTTACGAAAGAAGGGGGGTTTCATTTGTGATTTTAATTAACTAACGTAACTAAATGCTAATGTCTAAAAGTGAAGTTGAATACCCGATTAAGCTCATATTCTCATGGTAATTTTAGCTTGGCAACCGATATTTGTTTACGTCAACTCTTTAATTTATTTATAGACTAACTGCGGAACTCAAGATAACAAGAACTCCCTATCTTCTCTTAATTGCAACCGACCTGAACTAAGCCTAGACCGATTCTAAACTAACCGACCGATGTAAGTTTGTCACACCCTACTAAAGACCGGATTAGAAGCGTTATTGATCTAAGAAAACATCACTAATCCAATTAACCTTTTAAGTGTCGTCACTACCTAATAGATTAACAGACCAAATATTACTCCTAACCTAAACTAACCCCAATTTGCAGAGATTAACTTAAATTAGTTGCTACACGGATTATTTGACTCGAACTAAGCCAGAATCATATAATTAGCAGAAGTATACAATTCCAATCAATAATAAGATAACAAATTATAAACTGAAATTGGAACTTAATATTAAGACGAGTAAAATATTGGATACAAATAACTGAAAGATTAACAATTAAACAACCAAAGGTTTCAGTACTAAAACTAATCAACGAATTCAACCATAAATTAGGTACAAGAAGTAAGAACTTATTTTTATTGCCCGGAACCCACGACTCGACCCTCAGATATCACGCCTCCGATCAAACCGGAATCCACCCGTACTCGGACGTGTACTAAGACGCCGTCCGAGAACCGCTTCATCTTCTAATTGTGACCCAAATGATTGAACCGTCACTCATTTCGCTCATCTTTCTCTATAAAAATATTTGGGTATTCACCTCCCTCCTATTCTTATATTGAGACGGGTATTTGTATACTGATCAAGGTTAGTGTTTATGAAAGACTCGGTATCAATCTTGATAGGAATAAGATAGATTTTGGAATAAAATATGGGAAAGATTGTCTTTAAGACGGAGACGAATTTCTATCTTTGTTTGGATATTGTGCTTCCCGTAGCTTATATTCTGTGTTCAGTTCTTTGCCCTTCTTCTTCTCTCATTACTTTCTTTATTTTATTCTTCACTTGTGTTAATGCTTTGCTGGTCATGCACACAAGTTGGGCCAAAATGCATTCCTGCTTTCTTCATTTTAATCAATTGCCCATTTGCGTGTAATTTGGTTCACTTAATTGCACCAGACCAACTTCCGCTATTGTCTCGTAATTCGAACGGTCTTGTGATGTATCGGCTCATCACCTATTAATCCAAAATACACTAGTTAGCCCAATTAACACGGAAAATAATAGACAAGTAATTAAATCACGAAACTGTCAAACATATAATAATTAACTCAAATAATGTGAAAGACGACCGTAAAAATATATGGATAAGAGGTATAAATAAGAATAAATATCGTCTTATCACCAAGATTGTGAGACACACACAAACACTACCTATCAAACCCTAATTATAAATACCCTCATCTCACTCTTTTTCTCTCATTCTCACACAAACTCAATCTCTCTCTACCTCCCTTATCTCTCTTCAAACCTCTCAAAAAAAACCCAAAAAAAAATCCCCCTCCTCACTTACCACCACTACCACCGAATAAACCACCACCACCAAAAACCAGCCCACCACTACCGGCCACCAGCACCACCTCCATCCGCTCCTTTCCGCCACCTCCTCCTCTCTACGCTCCTCCTGCCACCGCCACCCACGCCGCCATCACCCAGCTACCCGCCTGCCTCCCTCCCCCTACCCGTCGCCGAATCCCCCTGCCCCCACCTGCCACCATCCGCCAACAACCACCCTTCCTTCCGCGCTCACCACGACCGAACCACCCTATGCCGCCACCCTCCTTCCTCCCTGCCTCCATTTCCCGATCTAAACATAAAAAGCCCACCGCCGCTGCCTTCCTCCTGCCCACCGTCACCTCCTCCCCTTACGTCGTCACCCTCCACCACCCACGCCATCCTCCTCTCTTCTCCCTCCACCTTTCACCCACCACCACCATTCTTGGATATGAAAAAAATAATACAAATAACCAACCACCACCATTTTAGATCTACTTTTTTAGTATAAATTTACATTATCTAATGTTTAGATCTCGTTTTTAATTTTTTTTTAAAATTTCTTATACTTTTTTATGTTTAGATCTGATTTTTTTTACTTACATTAATATAAATTTATTATGTTTACATCTCGGTTTTTAGTATAAATTATTAAAGTTACACTATAAATGATTAAAGTTACACAATAAACAACTAAAGTTACACAAATTCATACTTATTTTTCTCATTTTTTTATGTATTTTTATTTTTTAAGTTTTTTTTTTTTTTTTTCTAATTTCTTATGCTTAGATTTCGCTTTTTAATTTTTAATTTTTCTGTAAATGATTGTTGTAGGTGGTATATGCTTGAAGTTACACTATTATTGGCTAAAGTATTCTTTTATATTATTTTTCCTTTCTAGATCTACTTTTTTTTTTTTAATATATCTTCATTTTTTCTTATGATATTTTACTTTTTCAAATCTGTTATGTTATGTTTTTTTTAGATTTTTTAAATTTTCAAATTTCTCATGTTTTTATTTAATTTTAGATCTCGTTTTTTTTTAAATGACTTAAACTATTAAGTATTGAAGTTTTGCTATTAAGGACTGAAGTTACATGGTTCAAGATTGAAGTTACATTGTTAAGGACTAAAGTTACATTATTAAGGACTGAAATTACTCTTTCAAGCCTTGGAGTGGCACTTTTTAAGACTTAAAGTTACACTTTTAAGGATTAAAGTTACACTATTAAAAACTGAAGTTACACTAGCAAGGACTGAAGTTACTAACTTGTCTTAAAGTTAAATAAATTCAAATGAAAATGTTCAATCACATTTAGTATAAATGACTAAAGTTATCCAAAAAATTACTAAAGTTACTTAAACATGTCTTGAAGTTACACATATATGTCTTAAAATTAAAGTTACATAAATAAGGGTTGAAGTTTCACTGGTAAGTATTGAAGTTACACTCATAAAAAGCTTAAAATCACACAAATTTGTCTTAAAGTTCATAAATTCAAATTTATATAGTCGAAATCACATTTTAGTTTGAAGTTACAAAAATAATGGTTGAAATTACACCCTTAATGACTGAAGTTACACTCATAAAAGACTAAAATCACGTAAACTTGTGTTTACTTAATTACAAATTTATATAGTGAAATCACATTTTTGTTTGAAGTTACGCAAATAAGGGTTGAAGTTACACTAATAACAAGGAAATTACATAAACTTGTCTTAAAATTACATAAATTCAATATTGTATAGTCGAGATCACATTTCAATTTAAAGTTACACAAATAAGGGTTGAAGTTGCACTCGTAATGACTGAAGTTACCCTCATCAAAAGCTGAAGTTATAAAAATTTGTCTCAAAATCATATTCTAGTATAAAGGGACACTATCAAGGTAGTCTATAGGTGGAACTCACTCATTTTGGCTCTAATCTTGTCCCTCCATTTTGTTCTCATCTTGTCCATCCATTTTTCTTCTAATCTTATCCATCCATCTATTTCTAATCTTGTCCCTCCATCTCCTTCGTACAAAGGCCAAGATGAGGACTCATTGACTCAAAAGAGAAGGTGGAATCATTTGAACTTGTCTCTCTCTCTCTCTCTCTCTATATATATATATATATATATATATATATATAGGCAAGATCCGGTGAGTCCACCTAAATATTTGAGTCCATGAGTCCAGCTATACAATATCATAGATTATACAAAACAATATCACTGGTTATACTAAACAGTATCACGAAAAAAAGCAACACAAAAGGGTTAAAAAAAATGTATATCATACTGCTCGCCGTTGACGACGACCACCCACCCAACAATAACGACGACATATCTTAGCACCTAGATGACACAAGAAAACATTTATCCGGCACCGTTGTCACCCATTATTTATCCCATGTTTTCTTTTAAATCTTCATTTTCCTCTACCCATACAAATTACTCTTACTCGGAGCTCACACCACCCACAATCACAACAAAATTTGTCATTGTCGTCGTTAAATAAGGAGTGTCGTCGTCAGCTATAAAGAAAAATGTCGTAGGCAAATATGCTTAGTAGAGAGAAAATATGATAAAAGAAGTTGTAGACAATAAACTTCGGTGAAACACACTTATTAGTGACTTTCCAGCATGAAAGGGCGAGAGAATGATGGTTTTGTCGGAGCTTCGATAGTGTAATCAATTGGAGTGAAAAAAAGTATGTGAAAAAAAAGTTATTAATAGTGCGCGAAAAAGTGGTACAGTGGTGTGATATTGTACAGTATATCCTGTGATACTGTTTAGTATAACTTGTAATATTGTATCCTGGACTCACGGACTAAAAAAAATAGGGTGGACTCACATGATCATATATAGAGGCAAGATCCGGTGAGTCCACCTAAATATTTGAGTCCGTGAGTCCAGCTATACAATATCACAGAATATACAAAACAATATCAATGGTTGTACTAAACAATATCACGAAAAAAAATAGCACAAAAGGGTTAAAAATATTTTATGTCATACTACTCGCCGTTGACGACCACTACCCACCCACCAATATCGATGACAATCCAAGCACATAGATGACACAAACAAACATTTATCCACCATTGTCATCACCCATTATTTATCCAATGTTTTATTTACAATCTCCATATTCCTCCACCCATACACATTACTCCTACTCGGATCTCACACCACCACCAATCACAATAAAACAATTAATTGTCATCGCTAAATTAGGGGTCTCGTCGTTGGTTATGAAGAAGAATGTCGGAAGCAAAGATGTTAAGTAGAGAATAAATAGGATAAAAGAAGCTATATACAATAAACTCCGGTGAAACGCCGATAATAATGACTTTCCGGCATGCAAGGGCGAGAGAATGATGGTGTTTGTCGGAGCTTCGATACCAGAATCAATTGGTGTGAAAAAAGTATGAGAAAAAAAAGTTAGTAATAATGGGCGAAATTTATGTTCAGTGGTGTGATATTGTACAGTATAACCCGTGATACTGTTTAGTATAACTTGTGATATTGTATCCTGGACTCACAGACTCAAAAAGATAGGGTGGACTCACGTGATCCTAATTCTATATATATATATATATATATATATATATATATATATATATATATATATATACATATATATATATATATAAAGTTACAAAAAAAATAGTCAATCATTTTGGTAGTATATAGGCTATATATATATATATAGTTATACAAGAAATAGATGGATATATATATATAAAGTTATATATATATATATATCACATAAACTTTAAAGGCTATATATATATATATATAGAATTAGGTATATATATATATATATAGGGGCGGGATCTGGTGCGAACTAGAGTTCGGTACGAACTGTACGAACTAAGGCTTATATATGCATAACTCTATCTCACGCAACACTTAACACCACAAATTTAACTGCTTCTTTCCTATTCTCTACCCCTGCCTCCGACATTCTTCCATACTCCTCTGTGACGACTAATTCTCAACTGCTGCCTCCGAAAACGGAGTGGTCGAACGACGCCGGCGCGCACCACCGGCGACAAGTGTCGGCGTATCTCCTTCTTTGGTGCACATTTTCATTTACCACGACCTCCATTTTTGTAACAACCCGTAATTTGAAAGACCGAAATTATATTTGAAAAATAATAAATTTAATTTATTTTAATTTATTAAGATTTATTTGAATTTATGATAATTTAATATAATTATTTTGAATTTATTCGGAATTAAAGAGAAGGTGTTACGGTTTAACCCCGAACGTCATTTAACTATTCCCGAGTCAACTTAAATCCCGAAACAAAACCGAAACCCGACTTTGGCATGAGTCACACGCCCCATGTCACCTTTTTCCACTCACTTTAGATCTTTTAATTCTTTCGATTTAACTAATACGAATATCTAAGATTGTAACAACCCGAAAAGTACCCGATTTTTCTAGTAAAAATATTTACTAACACTTTTCAGTAGAACTTAAGTTTTTAAAATAGGAATTTTTGTTCCGAGTCTTA